>JALLBA010001077.1:0-11626 GCA_036939675.1 Cyclostephanos invisitatus
TTTCCGGGACCGATTATATATAATCCGGAATTATATATAATCGGTGTCACAGATCCGGCCTTCGGAATCGTTGCCCTCAACTCATCTCCCGCCAAAATTCCTTCCCCGCAACTCCTCACTTCTCACGCGTTCACAGTCCGCCCCATCTCCGCTGAGGTAGCGGGTGAATGAAGTATGGTTCGGTCCCCTCGCATCGCCAATCTACGGCTCTTGGTCGTCTTGCTAAGCCTAATCATCCGTCAGACGGTGGCATTAAACGTAGGGCAAAACAATGGCAATGCCGCAGTGAGTCGTCGTCAGTTCGCGCGGGTCATCTCGGCAACGACAACGACAGCTTCGGCTTCGGCGGTGGCGACCATTGTAATTTTTGGTGCATCGAAAACCTCGTCGGTAGCAAGCGCGGCAACATCGTCGACTCCGTCGTCGTCTTCGTCGTACGCGTCTCCCATAGCCAATCGATTCGAATCTGATATACTGACATCCCCTACCATAACGGCCGGAACGAGGAACGCCGGTCACGAAAATCTCTACTTCCCGCCATGGATGGAAGGCGAGTGGGACGCGACGCAGACGCTGATTTCGGCGAGTGCACCCCTGGGGATCAAGTTCGTGGGAGGGCCGATGGGATCGATCGTCATCGCGGAGAAAACCATGAACGAACAGGCCAGGAGATTGAACGAGCCGGTGAGGTTGAAACTCAGATTCGTTAGGACGAATTATGGCGTGGTCGAGGACAGGGCGTATAACCTGAGGAGTCGCCTCGATTCCTTCGCCGGCAGGAGCGTCGTGGCGAGCGTAAGCTACGCCGACGTGCGCGAGAGCAATCGAGCGTCGGTCCTCGCGTCGGGGGGGTCGGAGTCGGATCCCTTATTGACGACGCTCGTGTACTTCAAGGGACCGGCGGCCCAGAAGACGTTCGTGATCTCCCACGGACAGGATCCGACGGACGTGGGCGACGATGTCGTGTGGTATGGGTACGAGCTCGACAGGTCGATATTCGCTTTGACGAATCAGAATACTGCCCCGCCTGTGACTACCGATACGGAGGCAATTTATTCATTCAAACGCATCGGCATCGATAGGGTGGATGGTAGATTACGATTGGCGGGTTATCTCAATCCGCAGGCAGATCAGTTGTACTTCGAGGCGAGGAATAGAGCAGTTTCGTTGAATGATTACACGATCACTTTAACGCGAACTACAACCTAAAATGACCATGTTCCTAGACATACGTGATAGATAAGGCATCAGCTGTGACGAAGCTCGCGCTACAGACGGCTTCAGAATGAAAGCTCTATCATTCGTCATCGGTACATAATCGTCATTCACTAAGGTCTCGTGTCAGATGTCACGACCAGTATCCACTGTATTGCCCCTAATGATGTATTCTTTACCTCGACGACGGAGACAAACATTGAATTCTTCCCAAAAATCGTGCTGAAAATAGGTCACACGAGAATAAGAAAATTCAGGCACTTCGGTTAGTGAAGACGAGGATTGGAGAGGGTGACGATGATCGAAGACGAGGCAACAAAGCTCAGTGTCTGGGGGGAGCTCAGTTTATGAATAACAATTCTTCATTCCGTTCACGTCAGAATTAATGAGATATAAATTTGACATCATCGCGTCCCCCCCCCACATAAAAATAAAACAAGCCACACGAGAGATGATACGTCCAAGAAGCGTTGCTCAGAGTAGGATTGTTATTATTTGAGTAATCACAAAGAAGAAATTTGTCCTTCTCATAAAGGTAGAAAAGTGTGTTCGTTTCTCTTGTCCTCATCGCGCGCTTTTATCAAACAGGACAAACATGGAAACGAGGGATGGTGTGTGCTCGGATTGGAATAATCAGCTTAAACTTTTTTCGGTTTTGTATTCATTTTTTTGTGAAATCGATAGCACTTGAATGAGTTCCTCATCGCACACGACACGATAATCATCATAACGATGATATGTTGGACAGGGTAGTAAGATCGAGCGTGGGAGATCGCCGGTCCCTCCAAGCCCACTTCATGCAAAGATTAAAAAAATACGCACCTCTCGGATGGGGCGGCGTCCGATCGAAACGCGCGGCGACGATCATCAGAACGACCGGGGAGCGACATGGACGAATATCACATCATCGCGCCCCATAACCCCCCCCCCCCCCTCGTCGGGGACGAAACTCGAAGACGCACGGGATAGAGATGATGCGCGCCATAACTATATACTTTTCAAACCCATGGATACGGGTGACATTATTTCATTATCGGGATGGCACATCTGGGCGGTGGAGAGTTGGTCGCCATTCGACTGGTTTGGATGGAGATAAATAATTTTGTGTGGTGAGATCGCTGTTGTTGTTTTTATTAGTGTTGGATTCTCCGTTGAACGCACACGTTGGAATTGATACGCTGTGACAAGATCTCAACGAAGAAACGGCAAAAAAAAGGCTTGTTTGTTGGTGATTTCCATCTCGTTTCATCGCACCAAGAACCAAGACCCTCCCTGCCCCGCCCCGCCCCGCCCCGCCCTCCCTCCCCGCCCGCACCACGCACCCTCCCTACACAAAAAGTATCGAGGAGTACGAAAACCCAACAATGGCCGATCATCGCCCCGCCGTCGCCATCCATCGACAACGTCGGATGTCGCAGTATTCGCCTTCGCGCCATCGTCGTCGCGTCGGATTTGGTCTTCGTCGCGACGACGACGACGACGGCGGCGGCGGCGGCACCACCGCCGCCACCGTCGTCCGAACGCGCCATCATCCCCGTCCCCCCATCCCCCCCATCCCCCCCCTCCTAATGACAATCCTCCTACCCTTATCCCTCCTCCTGCTCCCATTTCCGTCCCTCGAGCAAATAGGACTCACCCCCCTCGTGGTATTGGTAAAGGCGACGGATTTCGAGGTGGGGATAACCACGCTGTCCGACGTATCCTCCATCTCCCTCCTAGCCCACGACGTTCGCGATATGGCCGATGCGATCAATTCGAATAATTACGTCGACGCCCGTCGGATATACGAATACGGCAAGAACAGCGTCCAGTACGACATATACGGACAGGTCATGGACGATTACCTCAGCCTCCAACGGATCGCGAGGGCGGGGGGGGGCACGTACGGCGAGGATCCGTCGTACCTTTTCCACATACTGGGCCTCGCCGACATGAACGAGTCCATCGAATCGATATTGGGAACGAGGGGTACGTACGCGGACAAGTACATCATGAACATGCTCATGGATGCCGACTCGGGCACCCTCGGGGCGCAGGCGTCCACGGTATTAGTCGTCGGAATGCTCGCGTCTCACCTGCTGTGGAAGGGATTGCTGGATTGCGTTTCGGTCAGGGATGGATACGTCGCGGCCGGGAATGGCACGGGATACGATTCACGCCTCGATCCGCGCAAGTCGTTCGATCAGTTCATCGCGCTGTACATTGGGGCCGATCAGACGCTCGGGCCCGAATGGGAGGGCGACATGCTGTACGAATTGGCGCAGGCGGGGGGGAAGCACTTCGGTACCGTGGACGAGTACGAGGGCGAGGCGAACGTCAATGCAGACATCAAGCTGAGGTATCAGGAGGCGCAGCGACTTCTGTCGGGGGACGACTACTGCAGCCGCGACGATCAGGTCATGTCGTTGTGGAAATTGGTCCATCAGATACTCGCGGGGATGCAGGTGCCGTTGTATCAAATGCTAATACACTCGATGATGCAGGACGCGGTCGACGAGGCTGGCGTGGACATTTCGTATAAGATTCGGATGTACAGCATCGCGTTGATACCGCAATTATCCCAATGCAGACCGTCGATACATGCGAAATTGAAGGAGTATTTGTTGGACAAACCATACGACAGGGACGACTTCCCGAGGATATTGGAATTGTTGCAACTGTCGTACGATTGCTTGGGAATAACGTGCGCCGACGTGGGGGCGTATAGGGAGGACGATGGCGATATTGCGATCGCCGAGTGCGCGGATATCGAGTACGGCCATCCCATGGCGAGCTTCAAGCCGATAGAGGACGTGAGGACGGTAAGAGTAGCTCGTCGTTCGTTATTCTTTTGATCATCTTCGCGGGGGGGAAGGGCGCGCTCTCACACGATACTCATCCTAATCCCCTCTGATCATTCATCGACCCTCCTGGTCATCATTCCCCAACAACTCCCCCCCCCCCCCCCCCGATCCACCCCCTTCATCCCGTAAAAAGTTATCCAAGGTGGACTTGGACATACACGCGATCAAGGTACTTCTCAAGTTCCCGTCGGACACGAACCATATGATGGCCCAGCTATATTACCAATACGGCAAGGCAAGTGTCCTTGACGAATCCGGCGCCGTCTACTGGGACACGTCATTGCGGAACATGATATCCTCCATCGATCAGAGGATGTGGTCCCCGTACTACGACGATTACGTATCGTACTTCGACGAATCCGGCGTATTCATCGACGCGTCGATGCGATCCGACGAGACTATCATGGCCATGTTCGATGGTACCGGCATCGCCGTGGGCATGTCATCGGATCTTCGGAGCGCGTACATCGTCTCTCTATTACGTCACAACGTCGTGCCGGAGTTCATGATGGGATTGCTCGGACTCAGCCTTCGAGTGTGTCGTGATCCAGAGAATGACGCGCGTCCCACGCTTCACTACGACGCATTCGCGGCGCTTTACGTTGGTTCGATGGTGGGAATACGTCGGGTCGAAGACGTCGACGACGGTTTGATGATGTGGAGCCTCGCCGCGAATCGCGCGCGAAATTTCAACACCCAAACCGACGAGTTCACGGCGATCATCAACGAGGACATGCTGGACATGCTATTCGCCGGACAGGCCGAACTCGAGAGGGGGGATTGCGACAATTTCGACAAGACCTACAGTCGGGTATTGCACCTGTTCCTGCTCCCGTTGGTCCAGAGCACGATATGGTACGCGATACGCAATCAGGGCGCGTCGCGGACGGACGTGGACGTGGTCGTCGGACAGGTCATGGCGCTGTCGGTATTACCGATCGTGCAGAAGTATCATCCGGAGGACGCGTCGGTGATCGAGAGGAATATGATCATCGTGAACGACATCACCCCAGTCGACGAGGGTCCCCAGGCCGTGGCTAACGCCTTCTATCAGATATTCGATGAGATGGGTTGGGATTGCGAGTACGTCGGTCAGGCCGAGGGGGTCGATGCTTGCGAACGAGATCAAAAGAATTCGTCGCCATTCATGTCGAGCGGTAGTACAATATTGTTCATGGGGTTAATTCAGGCCGTGGTGGTTCTTGTGGGCATGTAGAAGTAGTTACCATTCTCTCGAGGAGTTTTTCCTTAACCAGGAGCAGTTTAGAGTTACTACTCGAATGGACATAATTAGATCCTTGCAATATTATATAAGTACGGCCAAATGATACACATGCATACGTGTTCGTCCGAACTTTTCTATAAACACATTCGGTCAAACGTCGAGGGAAAGTTCGGCCTCCTCCTTAAATAAAGAAGTGCAATACTCCTTCAGTGCATCGTGTTCTATTTTCCTCCTCTCTTGCGACTCACCGTCGTTGGGAAGGAGCGTTGTGGCAATACTGCTCGATACCTCCGTCGCTTGGGATGATACCTTGTAATCCGATAAGGTTCTCGCGAGATTGATACTCGTTTTTTGTACGAACGCCAAGTCACGCTGGAGCTTATCGCTCCTGGATGCCTTCGCCTTTAGTAGCGATACCTCCCGCTGCAATGACGAAATCAAGGCCTCCGCACGTTGAAGCGCATCGCTGGTGTGACGCATCTTTTGGATTTTTATCTCCTCCTCGTACGCTTTCGTCCTATTCGCGTACTCCACCTCAACCTCGTTTAACTTACACGATAACTCGTCATATGCCGATTTCATATCGTCGATCACGTTCGTCTGTCGACAATGGTCAAGCCCGAGTTTTTCGAATTCGCGCTTCATCCTCTCCTCGCGCTCTTGCAAATCCAACGCGGCCGCCTTCATCTTCCTCAGCTTGTTGTTCGTGTAGCGTTGGACCATTTTCAGCGCGCCCTTCAATTCCTCGTTCGAGGTTTCGAGATCGCGCATCCTGATCGATCGTTCCCGCGGGCACTCCACCCCCTCGCGACGCGACGACAGCTCCCAATGCGCGTCGTTCTCGTCGAAATTATGGTACCTCGCCGACTGTTCACGCAGGGCATTCATCTCCTCGCGCAGCGCATTTAGTTCCCACATCGCCGTGGTCCGCTCGACGTGCATCGACGACTTCTCGGATTCGGCCACGCTCGTCGCCTCCGTCATGCGCTCGACGTCCTCCCGCGCGTGTTTCAATTCGACGATTAACTCGTCGATGCGAGCCTTGTACCCGTCCCTCTCCCCACGTGCTGATCGCAGTGCCGATTCCAATCGTCTAACCACGGATACGCCCTCCCTCGCATCCCTCCTGGCATCCTCCAATGCCATCCTCGCGTCCTCGAGCTGTTTCGTCAATTCCACCTCCCTGGCATTCCACGCGCCCTCCCGATTCGAATATTCCGTCCTCGTCGTTTGGATGTCATCCTCCAACCGCCCGACCTTGATCTTCGTCTCTTCGCATCCTCCCCTCGACGTCGCGTGATCCCGCGTCAACGCCACGATGGTCGCGTCGTCGCCCCCCGTGGTAGTGTTCGTTATCGCCCCCATCCCTCCCCCCGATGGCGTCGTCCCGCCACACACACCGCCATTGTCTGCGGCGACCTCGATAACTACATATGACCGGCCCCTCGCGCCCTCGAACTCGGGCAGCAGGTCCGCCGTGGGACGCACGCGCATCAATGACGGGGGGGGACGTACCGCGATCGCCGTTTCCTTCCGCGATATATTCGTCGTCATGGTCGCCGATGGACGATTGTCGATGTCGGACGGGACATTCCCGAGGGGGATGCGTCTCTCGCGCGCGACGCTCATGGATGTGTGGTGTAATAATTAATACTGTATTTAATGCTGGGGGGTGTTGAATTGGGCGAGTGATCATATTATAATTGCGTGCAGGCTTGCCGTCCGCAGGAGGGAGGAGAACAAACTGTTGGTTCATGGTCCTACGCCGGCCTGTAGTTTTCGAGGAAAACGATCAAATGAATTTCATGTACATATTCCCACGTAGGGTGTAGAGCACCGACGAGAAAAGCCTGGGTTGGTAGACATTTTACGAATGTGCCGCTACTATCTGAAAAGTGCCACTAACTGAAAAGGCGCTTGCTACGTACTTCCATATGTACCCTACGTACATACATAACTACTGAGGTATGTACTCTACGTACATACACCACATCACATCTCAGTGAGGTTACCGTTGAATACGCGGTTTAAGCAATCAAAAAATACAGGCTGTCTTGTAATCGGGAAGCTAAAAGTGCTAATCTAGTCGAAATTGTTTTTTGTATAGTTCCAACGTATGGGGCGATTGGTTCTTTTTTTTGGCGCACCAAGGGCTCGACGCTATTTTAAGTATTGGATCCTACATTGTAACTCCCGTAGGACACACTCCCCCCGACACAACAACTCACACAACTCCAAAGCTCGATAGCATCGTTGCATCATCCAATCAGGCCATGAACATTGTTGAAGGACCATCCCCCTGCCGATGACGATGAGGATAGTCGAGGCCGCCTTCACTCGCCAGTTCCACCTAGACGCTATTGCCAGGACAAATATCGTCATCGCATTCGATATTGGTGGCTGATACACGAACCACTTCTGCTAATCCCTCGTCGTAGCAGTCAATTTTGATACAACCTTGGTATTCCACTGCCATGTCATTACCCCTTCCATCGTCATCTTTTTCGAAACGTTTGACATCGTCATCTGCGAAACGAGCGCCCACATCATCATCGTACGAGGACGGAGTACGATCAAGGTCATCACCACCATCACCGCCACTACGATGGGGATCGCCGTCCAAATAAACGTGCACCGCCCTACCGCAGCAATCCGTGAGTAAATCCTCGAACGTCGACGTGCCCTTCATCCCGATGAGGACCGTACTTTCAACGTGTGATACCGCCACGTAGTACTTGACGCGACCCGGGGGTTTCCTCCTCCTCCTCTTGTTGGGTTTGACATTCTTGTCGTTGATCGTCATCGTTGACGAATTCAGTCGTTCGATGTAAAACTAGATGATACCCCCTTGCCATTGTATTGTGCCGTGCGTCGTCTGTATCCCGATCGCCGTTGCGTGTGTTGAATTTGTCATCGCCGCCCCCCTCGGTCCGAATTTTCAAAGGCACGGCTGCCTATGCTGTCTTTCCGGAACGATGGGCGATTATTTCTGCTGCTCACTTTCGAGTTCATCCCTCCAAGTAGGATGCCTCACGTGCATCTGATTCGAAAGCTGCCAATAAATCAAAATTGCGGCGTGCCACTCCAATGACAATATGCCATTATCGTCATCGTTCCGGTCGAGAGGATAATTGCCGCAGTGTTGTGTTAGGTGAATTTGTTAGCAAAAAATGCCCTTTTGTTAGTGGAAGGTGCGGTAACATAACTGCCTAACAAACCAAGGGAACATACCCAACCCACATATCATTGGAATTGGGATTCAAATAGGAAGACGACTATGCCATCTAATCTACATGCATGCGCAGGAATTCATTAGAACTGAAAATCGCGTGTGTACGTAGCGGGGCTGGTTCTCGTGATTGCTTAAGCTGCGTATTGGGTAAGTGGCTCAACGAACGAACCGCCACGTCACGCACACGTCACATCACCACTCCGCGTTTTCCATTTTTTTCACTCTCTTCTTTTCTTCTTTCCACGGAGTCATTGAACCCACTCATCCGGTCACAAGCCCGTCGTCCCGGAGGAGGAGGAGACGCGAAAGCTTGGGGTGGGGGGGGCAATATCGGGCACGTCGTTATTATTCATCGCGCATTATTTCCACATCCACATACATCGCATTCCATCGCATTTTTTCCACGAAAAATGACAACGATCATTCGCGCAACGACCGCCGCCGCTCCTCGTCGTTGGCGTCCGCGACAACTCGCGACCATCTCCACCCCGACGACGATGACGAATATCGCCATCGTCGGTCATCATCATCATCATCGTCGTCGTCGTCGACAATGCCGTGCTGATAATTGTCATCATCGCGATTACTTCACGAACGCCGACAGGATGAAGAGATCCGATCCGTACGCGCAATTGGGATTATCGTGGGGCGCATCGTTGACCGAAATCAAGGACGCGTATCGCAAATTGGCCATGGAATTTCATCCGGACGTGATATCGAGACAAAATGACGACGATGCACCCTCGTCGTCGATTCGTTTTCATCGTATCAGGGAGGCGTACGAGACCTTGACGAGGGGTAGGAGGAAAGGAATTGGAGGGATGATGATGGACGATGACGATATGGACGACGATGGCTGGTCGTTCCGCGTATGGCGGACGGGGGACATCATCGCGCAGGAACGGACGGACGTCGCGGGCGTCATGAGGAGGAGGCCCGCCGCGCCCGCGCGCGCGGCATCGGGGGATGGTGGCGTGGGAGGTCGCGGGAGCAGGTGGGGCGTGGCTCGATTGGGACATCCCGATGGCAGGGGCGCGTACGATGACGGATACAGACGACGACGAGGCGGTGGCGGCGAGATCCTGACCGATGGTTCCGACGACGCCGGGGGGGGGAACGACGATCGCGACGACGACGATGGCGCACGACGGTGGGCGAGGACGAGGAGGAGCTCGACGGTCGGTACCGGCAATAGCAAATGGGTGGAGAAGAGGGAATTTCGTCCGTGGAATCCGAACAATGACACGGGGGACGACGACGACGCGAATGTTAGACGTACGTACGGCAGGAGGGCTCGATCGGTCGATGCGAAGCCGGCGTCATCGGGGTCTTGAAATATCGATGGTAGACGAAGATGCGAATGAATGCAAAGAAATTTCCCACCTTGTTTTTTGCAATGTGCAACACATAGTTTAATAACTACGTCTAGAGTTTGTTAGTCGGTACAATCATTCAAATAGCATTCCCACTTGGAGCATTGTACATCCTTTACTTGGCCATCCATCGCGTAACATCCACCCATACTACTGCAATTTGATATCCACTCATTGCACGCCCACTTTCCATCACCTTCGGTATGACCCCACCATATATCCACAGAACCCTGATAGCAAATGCTTGGCGGCTGTGAACTGCTACTTGGTAGAGAACAATTGGGCGTTGTTGTGGCGACGGGCGTTGTTGTAGGAGCGGACGTCGGCGGTTCAGTGGTACAATCATTCAAATAGCAATCCCACTTGGAGCATTGTAAATCCTTTACTTCGCCATCCATCGCGTAACATCCACCCATACTACTGCAATTTGATATCCACTCATCGCAGGCCCACTTTCCATCACCCTCGGTATGACCCCACCATATATCGACATGACCCTGATAGCAATTGCTTGGCGGCTGTAAACCACTTGGCAGGGAACAATTGGGCGTTGTTGGAGCAGGTGTTGGCGATGTAATTGTTTCTACCTTTTGACGAATGATACGAAAGGACATTGTGTAAAGTCAGTTTTTTATGCGATTGACTGCACACGAGAGCGAAATTTCACTCACTGCTGTACTATTGGGAAATCTCATCAGCTTATCTGGCTTATCGTCCAATATTACTAGCGTTGCAATTATTGCGATCGTTGCCAATCCTAACAAAACCAGCCCAAATGTAAAATACCTTCGGAATCTCCTAAAACGGCCAGTTGTTGCATCGTCGGCCTGGATGGTGCTAATTCGAACGGCATCGTAAACCGGCACTTCTGGCGGATCTTCCACGAGCGTCGCCTCCAACAAAGGGGATGATTTATCGGACGTTGATTCTTGATCGTTATCTATCGTAATGATGAAATGGCATTGACTATTTAAAGCCGAACTCGATTCATCACATCTCTCGGTTCTAGATGGAATCGAGTAGTTACTAACCTGTGACAAATTGGGGGGATTCGCAAGACTTTCTTGATGTGTTGTGCTCGCGGGCGCTTCATTGTTGCCAAAACCATCGCCTATGACTGGCATGATCGAATCGATGATTTCCTGCGTGCTCCTGGAATATTCTTCTGCTTCTTGTTTCGCACTAGGTTTCTGTGGTCCCTGGCCTTGTGACGTCATCGTGCTGTTGGCATCTACTACCACTGATGCCGACGCAATACGTTTTTGAGGAGCTGTAGTGCTTTCATCGTCTATCAATTCGTGTTTTGGTGCTTTGAACGACGTGGTAATCTCTTCAGCGATCATTTCTGGTGGAATTGGAGCAAGATCGTCCTCGTCCTCATCCTCGTCCAATTTAACTTCTTCGTCGCCGTCACCATGCCTGCCATTACATTGTTGTCGATGGCTAACCTTCGTCTCGTCTTTCTTCTTAAAGTACATGTTACTATATTTTTTGTGGGGGTGGAACATCAGGAGGTTGCTGGACACTGGCGGAGGAGTAATACTATGGACTTTTGGCGTTTGCTCCCGTCCAACACTCTCTCGATTTCGGTTGCTCTCTTCACTCTTGATCTTGCACTTGTTCAAACGGCCATCCACCCCAAGTTCGGCCAGCCCAGTAGAGTTGCGCCTGCGGGTAGCGCGCTCAGTGGAAAAAAAAAATAACTAGTCAACAGGGGGTGAAGAAATTATTATTTGTC
>JALLBA010001078.1:0-11623 GCA_036939675.1 Cyclostephanos invisitatus
ATAGAGGGGGAGAGCGATGGTGGTGAGGGGAGTTCCAAATAAGGGGGGGATAGTGTATGAGAGATGATCGAATCTGTGTTTCGATTTGTCACTCATCATACATGAAACGACTTACACCCCATTGAGAGCAACACTGTCCCGAATGGCCCAATGAGGCACACGTAATCGAAGGGCCACAACTAGCCGTAGCCGCGGCGCATTGACTATTGGGGGGGGGGGGCGGCGGCGAGGTCGGCGGCGGTGGAGTCGCGGATGTGGTGGCGACGGTGGTACTCGTTGTCGGAGGTCCCGCCGTTGTCGTTGCGACCGCGGTTGTCGTTTGCGGAGGCGATACGGTGGTGCTCGTGGTCGTAGTCGGAGATGGCGGATCCGCGCAATTATTGGTAACCCTGAGAAAGGGAGTAAAGCATCGGCTGAGAACATATTTCCAACGATGGGGTACGAGCCCTCTAAAACTCGTGCGGAAACTCACCTTATTTCGGCACAGTTCCAGAACTACGCTCCGAGGAGGAAGTTGATAATATATGAATCGACACGAATGAGAATACTCGTTTACGAATACATTTGAAAACTTACACGATGCAAATACCTACTCCACCGTGCACAACTTCAAATATCTGCACTCACCTGCTCCGGCACGCCCTGTCCGTCGGGGGGGAGGGGTCCGCAATCGGGCACTAACAAAGCGCTCGCACTCGGCCACTGCGATCCCGCCGGCCAATTGTAGGTATCGTATCCCACGTGTACGCAGCTGTTCGCGGTGACGTAATGCCACTGGAGCAACACCAGGTCGCCACTCAATCCGGGGGGGAGCTTGAATTTGTAAGAGTAACCCCACGTCCCGCCGGCCGAGCCAACGCTCGACAGTGGAATGTACGCACGGTCGGGATAATTGGGGTCGAAGTTGGCACCGTACAAGGGATCCGAGACGAACGTCAGTGGATGCGCATCGAAGCAACCTTGGGTCGCCACGCCGTACGGCACGATCGGACACGCCCTGAATTCGAAGTGACCCTTGTGATGGGCCGTCAACGTCACCGAGACGTCGATGATCTGACCGGGCGTGTAGCATGCCTGCGCCCTCGGCGTCAATGGATTTCCCAGCGCATTCCTCGGGCTGTCGTAATTCCTATCGTTCGCGATGACCCCGCACACTCCCCTCGATCCGCCGATGTTCGCCGATTGCGGCTCGGATTCCTTCCACGGATCCGTTTCGAGCCCCCCGTACCATTTGCCGTCCTCGTACGCGACGTAATTCCTCGACCGGGGAGATTTGAGATATCCGTGTCCGTCGACGTTGTCGAGTGGGAAGGAAAGGAGGGCGATGAGGAGTGCGGCATATCCTATCTGTTTCGCATGGTAGCGGTTGGTCGTCATGTCTGCCTGCGTGGGAAGACGAGAGTAATTATTTTATGCGACCGAGAGGATTATGGATGGATGTACTAGGATCGATCATGATCATTTTCACGCCGGCGTGGGCGTGCGGGGGCCGCTTTCATCGGTATTTTGTAATTATTCTGTCACGACTGTGGTCAATTTATACTTGTTATTCCGACCTTGACGTTTGTAAGCTTGACCGGTCATCACGCTAGAAGTTGGTCTGACTGTCACCGTGTTTGTCCAAGAGTGCAGGAATGAGAACATCCGTCTCTTTTTTTGGTTCGTCTCTCGACCAATAAAGAGCCCCTGAAGAATTAAAGAAATTAAATCTGGTAACACCTACAATCTGTGCAACAATTATCTCAAAAAAATCTTGTGGTCCACTCCGTCCCGACACATCATCGTCTCTCCCCGATGCCTCTCCATCCGATGAGAACTACGAAAAATTCTGGCTCGCTCCGCATGCGGAGTTGTCTTCGATCATGGCTACCATGTATAATATCGCGAGGAATCATGCATGCTAATCCTGCCATCCTGCCGTCGAAATCCATTAATCCGTCCCCAATATCACGTCCATAATAGCCTCGCGACTCTTCCGAACAACTAGTTTCGCACTGGTGAGATTGTCATGGCCGCAATTGTTTTCGACACAATATCCCGATCGGGATCTATCTCGCAACGTCGGAGGCGGGTGAGCTTTAGCCCCCAGATCACGCGATGCACCGTCGTGTACCACGAATACCCGTCGGATTACTTTTATACTCGATCCGATATCAATAGGTGCGCGCGTTGGAGAAGTGTTACCTTGCTTTCGAAACGCAAAAAAAAATGCCATCGATTCCTCACTATATTATTGACACGTTCGCAAAGTACAGATTCCGAAGAGAAGCGTCGGATGAAAGAAGCGAAGGAAGACGACAGGAAGAAGGGGTGGTAACGGATCCTCGTGCTCCGTCCCCCGTGGAAAGGGCATTCGACATCGCGACGTCATCGGCGATATGCGCGTCGGTCATGATCATCGGTGTGATAGCCGCGACGATGGCGTGCCTACCCATATTGCTCCTCCTTAGGGTTTCGTCCATGCTCCTTTTCCCATTCTTCAACTCCGATCACGACGACGTCGATTCGAGCATATGTCCATATTCGCCCCCGTCCGATGTCGAGTCTAGCTCGTTAACGGAACGCATATTTCTGAATTTCATGGGATCGCCCTCCCTCTCCTTCTCGAGCAGCGGACGCCTCAAAGAGCCATGTATCGCGAGACCGTGGACTTAATTGAAAATGTGTCTCCATATAACGAGGTGTCGACACTGTATTTAGTGTGAATAGAAATGTAATGATGTGTGAATAAAATCTAACAGAACATCTCGATTCAATTTTTACGTCTCCCTCACGACAATAATTGATTTCTTTGATCAAATTAAGAATCCTTAGAATTCCGCAGCCGACGTCGCTCGAAACGAACTTAACCGTATGATGCTGGTTTGCAATCGAATCGGCACATACATGACCAATATGGAACGGAAGGCCAATGCGTGCAATGTTGTGTCGACTCGCAGTCTGAAAATGAGAAAATTGGTACCACGTTATGTGTGTCATCACTTGACCCCATCGCGGAAACAAATGCTCCACGAAACCCGGCGCGTAGTCATGATAATGTCGCAGTCGTCATAAAATACATCCTCCACCAATATAATTATACGATCGGTATCAGTTTCTCACGTCGAACGTCGACGAGTACGACCTTCCGCGATTCGTAGCATATCCTCCGATATGCCATTACCGAACAGCGTATTTCCGCACTCGATCCCCTCCAAATACAACACGTACGATTCGTCCAACGCGTATTCTTTCGCGCCCCTCAGTAATACGTTCAGATACGATCTGCTCGGGGATATGTCCGTCCCTTGCATCCTCCGTCTCACGTCGGCTGCGCGCAGCGTGAATGCCGGTATCCCCCCCCGCCGCGATGCGGACATGACGTCGTCGTTCCCCGTCGAGGTCGGCGATCGTCGTCGTCGTCGTCGCTCGGACGCGATTTGCAACGCGTCCTCCCCCGCGGATTTGCCATCCCCCACGTAGGGATATACGGTACATCGATGCAGCGCGTATACGAACGGCACCCCCTCCGTCGCGCACAACGCGCCGAAGTCATCATCGGTCAGCTCGTACAGGACGCCGTGCACGTTCGTCGACGACCCTACCAGCGACGGCTCGACGGACGCGTAACTCGGCTCGAGGCACGGTATTCCCGGGACGTTGAATCGAAGAGCGTGATGTGGCAATATCGCGGCGGTTGACGATATCGGCGCGATGTTCCGCAGGTTCGTCATGGTCGAACTGGCCGTGTTCGAACCGAACGCGAAGTAATTGTGAGTCTTGGTTTTAATCCCCCCCGACGACGACCGTCCTCCCATCCTCCTCGATTTGTCGTCGTTGCCCTTGTATGGAGTGGCGGCGAGCGCGTGACAGGCGCGATCATTCGACGAATGTAGTGATGGGAGGAGGGGATGTAGGAGGTGTAGGAGGAGGAGGAGGAGGAGGGGGAGGCAGGTTGTCGGTGGTACTAGTGGCGGCAGTAATCGCGGGGATGGCGACGATGGTCGGTCCCGTCGGACTCCGCGCATTCGTTCCGACTTCGTCATGTTGTTGTGTGTGTGTTACGTTACACGTAACTCAACGATATCGGCTTTTTGTGTTCTGGGTACGATACGATAAAGTATGCTACGATTCAGAAATCGAGTCATCGGATTTGGTCTCTCGAGAAAGAAACATCAAATTATAATTCCCACGTTGGTCGTGGATACTAATCCCTTCCTCTTACAAAAAAATATCCGATCCGATCCCGATCCGATCCGTTAAAAAAAATGAGAGTAAATCACTCGCACTACTTCCCGCCCTTTTTAACCCTCTCTAAAAAGAAACATAACGCGCCTAAACTTCTTCATCGCAGTGCCACACTTCTTTACTCGGTCCAAGCTGATGCATGCGTTGCTCCGATAGAGCCAAGTATCCCTCGCGACCATGAAGCTTACCACGGCGATCGTCGCCCTATCCTCCTCCCAGATGACACACGGCCGTCGTCTCCAGGCGACGTCGACGGCGACGGCGGAGGACGTAACATCTCCCAATAACACAATATACACCCCCGCGGAATGCGAAATGTGGTTCGCTCGACGCATCCGGGGGGCTGAACAAGGACGAATATTATGCGATATTATCGACATTGGGACCGCCATCGTCGACATCGTCCGCGGCAACGTCCTACGAGACGTTGAGTTTCGATGCCAAACTCTCCTTCGCAACGATGGCGTGCTCGTGCGTGGGCCTAGGATACGGCACCGATTGCTGCTCGGGGGATCATGCAGAGATACGACTCTCGCCGTCCTCGAACCCCGCCGACGCGTCATCGACGTCGACTGCATCCGATCCGAATGCGGTCATGTCGGACGTGTGCAATGCCCTCGCTTACATGTTGGTCGGTGGGTCCGGATCGTCGTCCACCTCCTCGGCGGTCGTCGTGGGCGATACCGCGTCCGATGCGACCGTCGACGTCGTCCCTACCGCTCCCACGACGACCTCGCCGAGCGACCGGCCAACGTATTCTCCGTGGTCGATTTCGACGTGGGAGAGCGCGCTGTCGGGTTTGATCGCGTCGACGTCGCCCACTGGTCCGCCATCGAGATCGCCCACGACGACATCGCCTAGCAGCTCTCCCACGACGACGTCGCCCAGCAGTCCGCCATCGAGCCCTCCCGCGACGACATCGCCCAGCAGTCCGCCATCGGGTCGTCCCACGACGACATCGCCTAGCAGCTCTCCCACGACGACGTCTCCAAGCAGTCCGCCATCGAGCCCTCCCACGACGACATCGTCGAGCAGTCCGACATCGAGCCCTCCCACGACGGCATCGCCCAGTCCATCGTTGGTTTACTCGATGGCGGACTACTGGGGAAGCATCACGACCTCCTCGCCGGTTACTTCGCCATCGAGTCCTCCTCCCGCGTCGATATCGCCAAGCGGCCGGCCATCTAGCCCTCCCACATCGACATCGCCCGTTAGTACGCCATCGAGCTCTCCTCCAACGTTTAAATCCTCCCGTCTGCGACTGTATTGGGAACAGGGTTATTTCTGGCAGGAGGATTGGAGGGAGATGTTCTGGTGCATGGAATGCGGAGAATGTACGGAGAACGACAGCGTTTACATCCAATGGTGCGACAATGCGATGAATCAGCAATTCGTCCACGCGAACGATACGATACGACCCCTGTCCGATCCGACGCTGTGCTTCACGACCACCGGCACGCACGATGTGGATCGTCCGATAGAGCTATGGCCGTGTTCTTCCGGCATGAACGAACAGCGTTTCGTTGGGTTCAACGATACCGAAAAATTCGAATTACACCCGTTGGGGGATGCCGATCTCTGTCTAAGTCAGGCCCATCATCCCAAGTCCAATGAGAGCTTATTCCCGAATTCGTGTACCACGACGCGTGGCGACACTACGAATTATTGGATAACGTTTTAATGACCTTTATAATGGAAGGGTTTGGTCCTGGAATTTAGTATATCGAAACGCGTATTCCACGTTTTGCGAATTTGTATTCATGTATTAGAACCATACTCCTGTGGAATGTGAAATAGCTACTGTACGTTTGACCTCAATTCACCACCCCTTAATTGGGGGCAAATTCACTGCAACCACAATATTTTATGGTTGCATTGACTAGTTAAATGTGTGAACTAGTCAATGCAACCATAAAATATGTCATGGCACCACTAGAAGTTGGCCCTAAATTAGCCTCCAATTAGAAGGTCGAGATATAATTCTTCAATGTTTTAATTATTTACTGACAAAGTGAACACCTTAGACTAATCATATCTCGGTCAATTTACGTCCCCAAACCATGCCCCAAATGTAACTTCCTATTTTTTCAACCTGCCCTACAATATCTGAGTGGGTTTGAGGTCGGAATTCTCGATATTCAGAAACCGAGTTGTCAATTGAGGTCAAACATACAGTAGCACAATTCATTCAACCAACACTTTTCTTCGGGATCTTCGTTAACTCAGCACCTTCACCTCTTCCCTTCATTCGAAGATTGGGCTGGGCGGCTTTGGAAGGTGCTTAGTAACACCTCTCATCCCCTCCTCCCTCCTCTGCATTGGATCGGTCGTAGTATAACGACCATACCATGGTGCAATACTCTCCTAAGATTTAGTTTGGGAAACTCACAAAAGAAGAGGTGTCCTCTCAAACCAATGACGGTGGCGCGCAGATAGCATTTTCGACATGGGAATAGTATTTATCGAAAATGGCGGGAATGTCTCCCTCGGGACAAGTGTGTTAGAAAAAAGAAGGCAGAAAAAGAGAGGGGAGGGACGAGCCGGCTAAGCCGCGGCCGCCCAACAATAGTATTTGGTACTATATAAATAGTAATCATGCACATCAAGTCGATCACCCTCTCGAACTTCCGCTCCTTCAAGCAGCAGCCGGAGATACATCCCTTCTCGTCGGAGATGAATTGCGTCGTCGGGAGGAATGGTTCCGGTAAATCGAATCTTTTCGATGCGGTGCAATTCGTATTGGGCTGTCCGAAATTCTGGAATCTAAGGACGGTAAGTGACGAATGGAAACGGGGGCGGGGGGGTTACGTTTTTCTTATTGACGGGGAGGGGGGATTCTCGGTCGCTCTATCGTTCCGTATCGTCATTGGGCAGTTGGGTGGAGTGGGATAATGGGAGGACCTGAGGGGGGGGGGGGGGGGGGGGGGGGGGGGGTCATCGGGAGGGTCGATGAGGCGTCATTTTTTTCGGGAGGGCGGAGTGGGGGGAGGGGGTTTTGGGAAGTGAGGAGTGGGGACGCCGCTCTCGTTGTCAACTTCGCGGAGTAGGTGAGGAAGGGGTAGAGGACTGTGGGGCGTGGGTGAATAGGATGATCCGTCATCGTCAATTTCTCCGAGGTGGAGGCGATGGCGCGCGCGCTGAGGGGGGGGGGGGAGGTCGAAACCGTTCCCCCTTTTGGCTCCTTTCACGTCGCGCATAAAAATAGTCATCGCGGTTCCATTTAGCTAAAACTTTCGCGGCATCACTAACGAATTTTCCCTTCCCCCCCCCTCCCCCTTTCCTTACAGGAAGAGCGCCAATCTCTCCTCCACGAGGGTTCTGGCTCGGCGGCCGTGAACGCATTCGTCGAGATAGTCTTCGACAATTCCGACAATCGATTCTCCCTCGAAAATTCCGACGAGGTCGTCGTACGACGTACCATCGGTCACAAGAAGGACGAATTCTTCTTGCAGCGAAAGCGAGCGACGAAGAACGAGATTATGAGCCTATTAGAGGGCGCCGGTTTCAGCAGGTCGAATCCGTACTTCATCGTGCAGCAAGGCAAGGTCAACGCTCTCTGCACGATGAGCGACGGAGAGCGATTGCAGCTACTTCGGGAGGTCGCCGGTACGACAGTTTACGACGAGAAAAAGGAAGAGAGCATGGCGAAGATGGACGAGAATCGTGCTTCCATCGAGAAGATCAACGAGACCCTTCAGTACATGGAGGACCGACTCGACGAGCTCAAGGACGAGAAGGAGGAGCTCGACGCGTATCAAAAGCTCGATAGGGACAGGAGGGCCGTGGAGTACACACTGTACGATAAGGAGCTGCGGCGTGCGCGCGAGGGACTCGACGAGGTCGAGCATGCGCGGATCGAGGAGGTCGACAGGTTGAGTTCACTCCACGAGGAGGTTCGGGATGTCCAGGAGCGTATACTCGCTGTGGAAGCCGACGAGAAAGCCAAGGGAAATGCCCTCAAGAGAAACGCGGTTTATGTGAGGGGACTCGAGAACGACAGGACCTCGGCTATGACGCACAGGACGAAGCTCGACCTGGAATGCAGGGAATTGGAGGAGCAGCTCTCACAGGGGAAGGAAGTCCTCACGAGCAACAAGAAGAAGCTAGCGAGGCTGATCGAGGAGATTGGTAAGGTCGAGAAGGAGCTGTCTGAGACAGTCCAACCGGCGTACGACGATGCCAGGAGCGCGATGATGCGCATGACGAACGAGCGGGAGGAGGCTCGAAAGAGGATGGATGGGTTGTACGCGAAGCAGGGTCGGGGGAAGCAGTTCAAGACGAAAAAGGATAGGGACGGTTATCTGCGGTCCCAAATCGGCGAATTGACGTTGGCGGTGTCCGAGAAGGAGGAACTCTTGAACGAAAAACGATCCAAGCTGTCTTCGGTGCGCAAGTCCTTCGCCGCCGAGAAGAAGGAGGCTGAGGAGAAAACGAGGGAACTTGAGGAAAAGTCCAAGCTCCTTGACGACCTCGTCAGGAGCATTGACGAGACGAAGCGTGTGCGCAATGAAATGGCGGACAGGCGCAAAGAGCAGTGGCGCGACATCAACGAGCTGTCCGAAAAGGTTAGCGACGCTAGGGAGGCAAGTCGCCGGGCACTATACGATGTGCGCAAGAGCATGCCCCGGGCTACGTCCCAGGGGTTGGATGCGTTGAGACAGATCGTGGCGAGCGAGAGGCTTACAGTCGGCGTCCAGTATTTTGGCCTTGTGATGGAGAATTTCGAGCTGACCGACGGCAAGTACTCCACCGCCGTGGAGGTGGCCGCCCAGAACAGCCTCTTCCATGTCATCGTCGACACCGACTCCACCGCGGCCAGGCTGATGAAGCGGCTCGAGGACGACAAGCTCGGACGCGTCACCTTCCTGCCTCTGAATCAGCTCAACGTGGAGACGGTGCGCTATCCCGATAGCATGGATGTTGCGCCCCTGATCGAGCAGTGCATAACCTTCGATCCGGCGGTGCGTCGGGCTATGGAGCACGTCTTCGGTCGCAAGCTCCTCGCGCGATCTGTCGATGTGGCGAGCACCTGGTCAGCACGCAGTAACATGGACGCCATCACTCTGGATGGGGATTTGTGCAGCCGCAAGGGGGCGCTGACGGGCGGCTTCGTTGACGCCGAGAAGAGCCGTCTGCGCGCGCACCACGCCCACCGTCGGGCAGAGGAGGACTTGCGCAAGTTCGAGGTTGAACATGGGGCGATGAAAGAGAAAAGCGCCGAGGCTGATCGACAGGTATCCAATGTCATGGGTGAGGTGCAACGCCTGGAGGCAAAGCACGCAAATCTAGAGCACATGATGGGTAGGATTGAAGACGATTTGCGCAAGCTCGCTAGAACGACTGAACGCCATGAGAAGCAATCGAGAGAAATCGAGCAGGACATCCCTCCCCTGGAATCTCAGATTGCGTCATTGGGCGCGCAGATCAAAATTTTGGAGCAGGAGGTAGGGACTGAACTTACCTCCAAGTTGAGCGATGAAGAGCAGGGCCTCTTGGACGATTTGAAGGCGACGCAGACCCGTTTGGACGGTGACATTGAAAAATGCCACTGTGTGCTGGAAGAAGCCACGATCAAAAAGCAGAAGCTCACCAGCCTCTTAGAAAATAATCTTGTCATTCGTAGGAATGAGCTCACCGAGAGTTCCTCACGGTCTCTCCGCGCTGGGGGAGTGGGTGGTGGAAATTTCGTCGTTTCTCAGGCCAAGATGAAGGAGGAGCTCGAACAGAAACGCCGTGAGCTCGAGAGGGCGACCCAAAACACCGAGGAGGTGGAGAGAGAGCTTTCTGAGTTTAAATCGATTGATGAGAATCTACGATCCGCGATCCGCGAGCTCAAGAATAACTTCGACAAACTGAAGACGCAGAATGCAGCATACCAGAAGGGGTTGGAGGAAAGTCATGAGAGCCAGGAGAGGCTGTTGAATAAGGTTAGTGTCGGTAAACGGTTCTCGACTCTTGTTTTGGTCAATCTTTCTGTTTGCTTACCACGATCATACGCAAATGAATTATAGAGGTCCATGTGCATCCAGAAACGCGAGGACTATATGCGGAAGATCCAAGAGCTCGGATCGCTACCTCCCGCCGCGGAGCTCACCGCCTTCACCAAGAAGTCTATTCCGTCCCTGATGAAGGCACTCGAGGAAATCAACAGGAAGATTCGAAAGTATTCCCATGTCAACAAAAAAGCGTTTGATCAGTATGTCAACTTCTCGGAACAGCGCACCCAGCTAATCAAGCGGAGGGAGGAAATTGACCAAGGGGGCGTTAAGGTGAAGGAGTTGATTGAGAGTTTGGATCGGAAAAAGGACGAGGCAATCAACAGGACTTTCAGGGGTGTGAGTGCGCATTTCAAGGATGTATTCAAGGAGTTGGTGCCAAATGGTGCCGGCGAGCTGGTCATGAGGACAGCGTTGGACGAAGCCGCCTTGGTCGAAGATATTACTGATTCCGAAGCCGAAGAGGAGGCCGGGTTGAAGAGGAAGAATGATCCCAACAATCCAGACGTAAATTTGTTCCGCGGAGTGGGCATCAAGGTCCGCTTCAGCCGCTCGTCTGAGAATTTCCTCATGTCGCAGCTTTCGGGTGGGCAGAAGGCCCTGGTTGCTATGGCGCTCATCTTCGCCATCCAGCGGTGCGATCCCGCACCGTTCTACCTCTTTGACGAGTTAGATCAGGCTTTGGATTCGACGTATCGCGCAGCGGTGGCTAGCCTGATCAAACGGCAGGCCACACCCTCCGAAGATCCGAAGGACCCTAGGGAGAGTACTCAGTTTATTTGCAGTACGTTCCGTCCTGAACTCGTAGTTGTGGCTAATCGATGCTTTGGTATAAGCCACCAGAACAAGGTGTCTAGCTTGCACCTCTTGTCCAAAAATGATGCATTGCACTTCATTGCCAATCTTATGTCAGAGGAGGAGGCGGTTGGCGATGTTACTTCATTGGCAACTTCCAACGCAGTCGAATCTTTGAAGGGAAGAGACGATGGCTCTAAAAAGAGAAAGATCGTAAAGAAGACGGATGAAGTGGTGGGTGGCGAACACGAATACACCGAGGCATAGGCCTGTAGCGGCAGGTCTCTTGCCGCTTGTATGCATATCAACAGTTAGTATTATGACCTTCATTTACCTAAAAAACAGCGGTTATCATGAAATTTATTAATATGTTTATTTTATTGATTTCATCGCGTTAATATAATTAATTTTCTGCGCCGTGAATATACTAATCAAAAAAGGAATAAAAAAAAACAATTTACACCTTTCCCCATGTCTCAATATCATTCGTAATTAGTATTTCGGTTGTAGAGTTCGAGGAAGAAGTTTGAAGTTCTCCAACTATTGGGGCAAGACAGGTGTCGATGGGTTTGTTAGCCAGATATGAACCGTGTTAATAGCTACCT
>JALLBA010001079.1:0-11619 GCA_036939675.1 Cyclostephanos invisitatus
TGGTTTGGACCAATATTCACGGAGTTATGACATTTTGACTAAAGGCATGTTGACTCGGGTATGTACGTACTTTTCATTGACAGTCTCGGTCTTGAATAGTGCGGGACAAGACCGAGAGACAACACTCGAGACTTCCCGGTCTCGAAGGCATCGGGACAAGACCAGTCACAAGTCTCGAAAAGGGCCCGAGACTGGTACGGGACCGACCTCTACAAATTTCCCTCTCGAGAGAGGGGTTTCTCACGCGAGAAAGCCCAGTCGGTCGGCAACGCGGGACTCAAGTCGCCAATAATAGTTGTAAACGGCAATCTGTCGAAGAAAAGGCCAAATGGCGCGCAGGCCTCTCACAAAAAATTTTCTCACCCTCTATTAGAAAGTGTCTTCTTCTTGTCCCTCTCCGTATGAAGTAATACTCAAAATCAGCGATTTGAACTTTCGTCGGTATCTTTTAATTTTTCGCAATAAATTATTATTACGATTCATGAATTATTCGAAAACATACTGACATGCCTTGTCAAAAATTACCGTACTCCTTATTCTTGGGTGCACCTCTCTCTCTACCTGCCTCATCGCCCAAACGGCGATTTGAATCGATTCGCAAGATCGATTCAATGTGTATCAACGGAGAGAGAGAAAAAAAACACGCAACACCAAATAATCATCTGCCGGGAACCGGCGATCGATAATAGAGAAAGCACACAACATTTCCCTTTCCTTTTTTCAATATATGTAATCATTCCTCAGTGCTACCTAGATGGGCCTCGGCGTTGGATTGATAAAAATACATTCTCCAAACCGTCGATCGATACGGCTTGCATTTTGAAACCAAATCACAAAATCTGCGTAACAACAATTTGCAACCAAGATCATGATCGACGAGCAACGGCGTCGACGCGATCAGGACGTGCCGTGCGCATCGAACGACGAGGCACTGTGGATCATGAGCGCCGGCGTACCGGACGTCGTCGATCCGATCACAGGTCAGGTCATATCGGCCATCGAACGGGATTACGACGACGACTTCGTCGTGGACGTTGACACGATACCGTGTTTGACGTACACGAGTGATCCGACGAGGATGCCGTCGGGGCGTCCCACGTCGGGACCGACGGCGATTATGATGACGGCGGTGACGGCGGAGGGGACCCAGGACAAGGCGACGGAGGATACCGAGGAGGACGACGACGAGGAGGAGGAGGATTCGGCGGTATCCACGAGCGAGGAGGAGGGTGAAACCTCGTCATCGTCCCGATCGTTCTACGGCTGCGACATCGACGACAACGGCGGAAACGATGATAACGGCGACGATGCCGCGTCGTATCGTCCTCCGGAAGGTGCCGTCAGATTGAATCTCGTATACGATTACGAACTCCACGCATCCTCCTCCTCGTCACTGGTAGATGAAGGTGGCGGCATGTTGTCCTCCTTCGAGGATGCGATGGCGTATGACGTGGCGAATAGGTACGGTTTGGTGGATTGCACCTCCGCTGCCACGAGACGACGACGACGACGACGATACCTCCGATCTATGGAGGGGGCGAAGCGCGGTCCGATCGCGGTGGACGGCTCGCCCGCGGACGTTAGCATGGCGGACACCTGTGAGTTCTTGCGCGCGCGTATATATGATACACTGCATTTCCGGACGATCGCTCACCGCCCTTTGAATTACCAACCAAATCTCTCGGAAAAATAAAAACAAAATCAAAAAAAGATGAATGTGAATCATCGTCCTCGTCGTCGAATTGCATCCCCATGAGAGGGTACATGACGGCGTGGCTACCATCGACGACGAACCTGTTCGATACCGACGAGGACGATACGTCGGACGGCATAAAGGCCGAGATATTGTCGTACATCGAACAGGGGATGGGATCCGATGCGTATCTGACCGATGGAATCACCAAGGTCGTGTACCTCGGCGAACGCGCGGACACTGCCACGAAGGAGGGAGGTGGGAACGACGATGGTGTCGCCGATGCCGCAAGCGTTTCGAGCGTGGTCGCGAGCGCCAACGTGGAGACTGCCAAGGAGATTGCCGACGACGATGGCGATCGTCGACCGCTCGTGGCGGGAGGCGCAGCATTGTTCGTATTGGCAATCGTATTCGCCGCCCTGCTCGTCGCGTACCATCGCAGACGCAAGCGCGTGCGATACAGCGACGGACCGAGTACGAACGACGACGTGCCATCGGCGATAATCGCGCCTAATCAAGTACCGCCGAATACGAATATGCGCGATCCGGACGACGTGCATTTGTTGCCATCGTCCGACAAGCTCGATATGAGGAGCGTGATCTCCGATGACGATACCGAGAACTACTCCGTGCGCGAATACGACGACGATGACGAGAACGACGGCGCGGAGGACGAGTGGGCAGGGAGGTACGCGACGAGGACGACGAAGGACGCGAACATCGTGCACGATGCGACCGAGGATTACAGCGACGATAATGCCGTAGCGGGGGGAGGACATCGCGGCGACGGGACGTCGAGACGATCGAGCGACCTCGCGGCGATGGGCATGGCGTCGATGCTGGTGACGCAATCGCGCAAGTAATTATATCATGACGTCTCGTACCCATATTTGTCCGTCCATGGGACTTGGATTCGTAAGGGCGGTCACGATGATGTCGAAGGAGGATGGTGCCTTGAAGGGAAAGGAGATGAGTTCCTGTCGACCCCATCTTCCAATGATGGGGAATGTATCGACTTACATGCGAGTTTCATTTATTTGTGTTTCACAATGGACATGTTTTTTTGAAAAGAGGGATTTTACGTGTGTGCCTTAACAATAAGAATTATTTAAGCACAATGATATTAAATTTTACATCTAAGATTCTATCCTGGATCATGCTCCATCTTCGCCGAACTCCTTTGTCCAATTAGTATACTTTACCAAATTATCTTCCGAAACTGACGCATGTGAATGCCTCAAAACTGTCAGGAAATCCTCCATACTGACATATGGTGCCATCAATTTTTTCGGTAGCATGTCCGTCATTTTCATTCGCTGTGCGCCGCAATCCGTACAATCATACTTTTTATTGGGGGGATCTGACGATAGCGCCTGAGGACAGTATGGGCAGTTGGGATGTTTCATGCATGGTACCAGAAATTTGCCGACAGGTATGAACTGTTCTGCCTGTCGGCAATGACGTAGTGTCTCCAGATATGCCTTCTTCACCAAGGATTTTATGTCAGCCCCAGACAAGCCCTCCGTCTCCTGCCCCAACGTATTGAAGTCGCGTTCGCTCAAATTGTTTCGAACGTCACCCAAGTGAATTTTCACTATGGCAGACCGCGTCTCGCGCTCCGGTAGAGGGATGTAAATTCGTTTCTCGAAACGTCGACGAATGGCCACATCTAGCTCCCAAGGGAGATTAGTCGCACCCAATACTAAAACATCGCCCTTCTCACCCACCCCATCCATTTGACCAAGGAACTCCGTCTTGACCCTGCGCGACGATTCGTCCTCCCCCTCGCTTCGACTACAGCATAAGCAGTCGAATTCGTCGATAAAGATGACTGCTCCGGCAGGAGATTCCCTTGCCATCTCAAAGAGGTTTAGAACTAGTTTTGCAGACTCGCCTTGCCATTTGGAGATTAGATTGGCAGAGGATACAAAAACGAATGTAGAGTCTGCACCATATAGGGGTGGATGAAGCGTTCACAGTCGAGTACGACGGTGGAACAAGAAGCAATGATTAAGTTGGCACTTACCAGTCCCGGGTGGGCCGTAGAGCAATATCCCATTAAACGGCTTTAGCACGCCAGTGAAAAGTTGGGGGAACCTTGTCGGCCAGATGACAGCTTGAATCAAGCTCTCCTTCACCTGCAGCAGCCCCGCCACGTCGTCCCACATGACGTTTGGCTTCTTGGTGACAATCACATCTTTCAGCGCTTTCCGCAACATCGCCTTTTCGGTGGCGGGGTTGTCATCCATCGCCAGTTGATTCTCTGCGTTGGCGTCACACTTTCTACCCTTCTGCGACTTACGATGGTGTGCATTGTTACATTCCCCTGGTGCTGCATTCTTCTGTGCCTTCTTCCATAGCCGCTCTAGCGCCTTCATCATGGCATTGGCCAGATCGACGACCAGGCTGACATCTTGTCCCTGTTGTAAACCACGGCATTGTCGAGTATCAATTTTTCATCGGTATAGAATTCCTCCTTTGTGGAGTAAAACCCACTCTCTAGACTCTCCTTGAGGGTGCGAAGGTCCATGGGACGCTTCACGACTACAAGGTAATCAGAGTACATGGTGTGGTCAATGGGCTCGAGGAAAAGGGAGTTGATTCGGTTCAGCTTCTTCGAGGTCATGCAGCCATGGACTGAGATCCTGCTGTGCCATTGCCTTTTTGTTGTTGTTCGTCATGGGAAATTTTTCATCGCATTCATGTTTGTACCGCTTTGCTGATTGTTCTGCTCCTGTTTCAGCATTAGCATGAGTCGCACCCATTTGCTCCAATCCTTTTCTAGTCGCGTCCCGTTCCGCAGTTTGAGCTTCTTTTAGCTCTGCGCTTGCCACCGGGATCTCTTGTTTGGCGTTTCCTCTTTTCAACCCATCTTTCTCCTGTTGAAACTCTTTCGGTTGCTTGTCTTTCGCCTTTGCCAAGAGCTTCCCATATTGCGTATCCTCGGGTGCAATCTTCCCACGACCAGCAGCAATAATATTCACCTCTAATTTTGGCGATTCTGTGGAACAAGGGGTGATGGTGGCTGCAGCTTCAGATCGCTTCTCACTGCAAGTGGGATGGGGTGAACAGCCCATTGGAAATCGACTTGATATCTTGTACTGGGTTCGTTCTTTGACATAGATCTCCCCTATTTCTTTCGCAGCAGCAGCAGCAGTGAGTAAATGTGGTTGTTTCACAAAGTTGAAATTCGTCCCCATCCCCAAGCTATCGATCAAAACTCCCGTCAACTTGGTCTCATCAGATAAAACCTTGCCGGACACATAGCTTACAATATTAGTGTTGTCATCATAACCATCACTCATATCCCTGTCAAACTCAAACGCGACTTGCCCCTCAATATCATCATTTACCTTGTCATCGTTCATAGCCGTGCCAACCCTCAACCTCGAAATCTCCTCCACAGCCAAGGCTGTTTTTTTCTCCAGATCTGCAGTGTTTTTCACCAGACTTGCCCATTCCTGCTGCAATGAATCCAATGTCATTCCGGAGCTCGTTTTACTACTCCCAATCTTTCGCTTAGCACTCCTGGATGCAGTTGACTTCGTACACAAAGCGACTTGCTTCACTTCTTAACGTTCCTCCTCCTCTTCCTCTCCCGAAGAGGCAGAATCGTCGAGAAATAGCGCTTTTTTAATGTCTGAATAATCTGGGAGATCGTCATCATATGGGGGATCGAAATCATCATATGCATGTTTAGTGGGGGGGGTTGAGTCGCATACAAAGGGAGATGGGCTCCAACCGGTGATCGCATTTTTGCCGTAGCAACGTTATTTAGGAGGAATAAAAAATCGTCGACGCGCCGGCACAACTTCTTTCAGGGGTACAACCTCTTTGATGGGGCGCGCTACGACATCATCCCACCCTACAACATTAACAGTAAACTTCTTCTCCATATCGAACCTAAGAAGGGGATTGCCCAGGACATCACCTGAAATTGGAGCGAGCCTATCGGTAATGGGCAGAGTTGCCCATTCTCGTGCTCACACACTAACACACCTGTCAGTTCATGCGTGGCAAGGAGAATTTTTCTGTTCGTTTTGGAGGTTAAAGTGCAAGGCCTAATGGGTGGCGATGTTTGATTCGATGGCCTGCATGCCATCATCGCCCCCTTTTTTCGTCATATTTTGAGGAGACACGCGGGAGTGGTTGAATGTGCGTAGGATTCAACAAGATTTAACATAGGAATAAGTACAAACAGTCGTGTTGCTCGCAACTTATCACATCATCGCCCAACATTATCCTCGCCCTCTTTACAATGATAGAAGATTCGGACGCAGCCGTCGTGAGGGGAGAGGAGGGGGGGGTGGGGGGAGGAGACTTAACTAATGTTTCTGCCGATATCGTTCGTTCGAAGGTACCACTCAACGACGACGATGACGACATCGACGTTCGTCAAACGACGCGACGTGCGACGCTTACCCTAACCCTTACCCGCCCGGACCGAAAAAAGGGGGGGAGAGAGGGGATTAATCCGAAAGAGGGTATTCACCTCATCGTGGGGATCGCCTCATCCACCGAGTCGATATTTCGCCGCCGCTGGGAAA
Organism: Cyclostephanos invisitatus; assembly: GCA_036939675.1. Lineage (NCBI taxonomy): Eukaryota > Bacillariophyta > Thalassiosirophyceae > Thalassiosirales > Thalassiosiraceae > Cyclostephanos > Cyclostephanos invisitatus. The sequence goes on from JALLBA010001079.1 coordinate 6,241, forward strand.
AGTCTCATCCTGTAGTTGGCGTGTGACGACGACGATTGACGACAAATATGATAGCCCCCCTGACTGCGATTGCATTCATCTGCATGGCGAGGATGATGTCTGTCATTTGCCGGTCGTCATCGTCATCATCGTCATCGTCGAACGCTTCTCGTGGAGACTATCAGGCTAAAGCTAGTTTCCGTTTACGGCACTCCTCCATCGACCACCTCATCGGGGGGAGGAGATGAAATGGCTCCTAAGATAAAGACGAATGCCATATTCGAACGTTCGAAAGCATGATCGCGTATTATCGACGTGGCCGTGCACAAGATTGCTCATCCCCATCACCTATATGAAGCAATTTCGTGCTTTACGTATTAAACTGCGGACCACCCAAGGATGACAATGATTTATGATAAATATGAATGCAACTCCTTTGATGCTGACAATAATTATGATCATATGAATGTATCGCCAAAGATCGGAGCTTTTTTATGCAGCATGGCGCAGACGGAGTCGATGCCGTCCTCCGATTCAGCCGCCTGGAACGTCGGGGACTAGAAGGCGACAAAAACAGAATTATTTGTAAGAGGGATTTAAGGGCATGATGAAATCCCGCGCGATCACAGTGTAACCGAAAAGTGAACGACCATTATGAGCCTACCGTTTACGACGAATTCGATGACAACTGAGACAGTGAATCATAGAAGTCTAGTGTAAATTTAATCTCTATTACTCCGGCTGTCAAGTGATTTGCGTTGGGCAGCACGGACTCTGGCGTTTTCCATTCTCCTTTGTCGCTCCTCTCTTTCGTATGATTGATTGCTCCTGGGGGTATCAACCGATTCGATGTATCTTGTGGGGATGCGTTCGACGTATGAGTGTCGATTGTAGGAACTATATCCCACATCTCCATCTCTGACGGGGACCTTTTTTTCGTTATCGTTGACGTGATCGCCCTCACTACTGTCTCCAGTCCATTCGCTGGGATCACCAGAATCACTAGAATCGCTGTAATCTTCGGAACTGCTGTAATCTCTAGAATCACGTGAATAGCTTTCTTTCTCAAATGAAGAATGTGATTCCTCGTCCTCTCTCATTTTAAATGGTGATCCTTTGCTGTGCCGACCCGTAGAGGTAGCCTTCTCTCGCCAACGCCTTGGGTTACCCAACCGTGACGTCAGCCGTGTTCGATTGATACCCGCTCCACTTTCAACCTGAAATGTATCCTCACCGCTCATGTGTGGGGGCGTGCGAGGTTTGCGTTGTGGCCCTGCTTGATAATCGTCACCATCTGGTGCCATTTTCGACCAGCCTGTGTTGCGGTGGTTGCGCGAGACATTCCCATTGTATTTGTCAAATGCCACCTCCTCGTCGCTTCCGTATCTATCCGATCGCCTATCTTTCCTAGCCCTTTTCTCGTGCAAGTAGCAAACCAAGAGAAAGCATGCAACAAAAAGACAAAGAAGGGTACCTATCAGCTTCTTGTTCGATGACTTGTTGGCATGAGCTTGCGTATTTTCCGGCTGCGCCGATCCTAGTGCTTTGGAAATGCTCTCGCGGTCTCCAATATAAATCGCCTTTTGCATTATCTCTGATTCGTAGAGGCCTGATTCCATGCCATCGTGGACCATTGTCGTCAGAGAAGCTGACGTTTGTTCCAGCAGTGCTGTAGATGTCCCCGGTTTGGCGGAAATGGTGAAGCCACCACTGACAGGAGTGCATATGGTAGGTTTATCTGTCTCGATGTGCACAACGCATCCCAATGCATTTGGGTCAGGTAGGTCTTGCACATATGAAGTCAGACCAATGATGTGCTCAAACCCAGCCTCCAACCGTCTGTCGGTCCAAAGAACACGATTGCAGCCCATTCTACCAGCGATGTCGGATAAAATCGACCCCTTTACATCTCTCAAAGCTTCGCTTACCGACATTCCAATCTTAGTGTAGAGATCGTAATCAAATGTAACTTCAAAGGTTGTATTTGATCCATCGCCGTCAATTCCATCGCCGCATACATATCGTGATTCCGCGGACCCAGTTATCCCTTCAGCAGATGGCAAAAATTCCGCTTCCACTTGAGTGTCGGGTATTTCAGGGAGCATTTGCGGAGACGATGACGGAGTAGATTCGGCAATCAAAAGAAAGGGAAGATCAGGTGTTTGGGGGGCGTAGGTTGTAGGGTTAGGCCTTTCCAACGAAGATTCGGCTGGGAGCGGTCGAGGCGTCGGTCCAGGTATTTCAGTAGCATCAGTTGTGAGAGCTAGAGAATTTGGCCAATTCAATGAAGTTTCGGTAGAGATCGGTGGAGGCGTCGGCTCAGAAGTTTCCGAAAGATCGTTTGTTGGTACGTCCGTAGGCCATGAAGTTACGGCAGAGAGCGGCGGAAGCGTTAGCTCAGAAGTTTCAGAAACATAAGATATGAGTGTTACAGATGTAGCCAGATTCAATGTAGTTTCGGCAGAAGACGGTGGAGGCGATGGCTCAGAAGTTTCAGAAACATCATTTAGAAATGGTAATGGAGTGACTGGAGTGGGGTTCGATGAAGGCCAAGGAGTTGGACTTGGAATCGGCGGTGGAGTTGGTCTTGGAATTGGCGGTGGAGTTGGTCTTGGAATTGGCGGTGGAGTCGGAGATGAAGATGTTACGTCCGGTGAACTGCAATAGTTTATCCCACAACATTCTTCCTCAGTTTGGAAGAAAATCGCAACATAAGACGGTGGGGGAACTGCCGTGGTACATTTATTGACGTTCAGATACCACTCCCCTTTATCAGCTGTGCTGTCGGGCGTGGGTTCAGAAGTTTCGGAATCATCATTTAGAAATGGTAATGGAGTGACTGGAGTGGGATTCGTAGACATAGGCCAAGGAGTTGGACTTGGAATTGGCGGTGGAGTTGGAGGTGACACCGGCGGTGGAGTTGGTAATGTAATTGGCGGTGGAGTTGATGATGACAATGTTACATCCGGTGGTCTGCAATTGTACATCGCACAACACTCCTCTGTTGGACGTGGAGGTAAAATCGGCGGTGGAGTTGAAGTTGAGGAGATCGGCGGTGGAGATGGAGATGACCATGATACGTCAGGCTGTTTGCAGTAGTACATTGCACAACATTCTTCCTCGGATTTAAAGAACATCACAATATGACTCGGTGGGGGGGCTGCTGCGGTACATTTCTCGACGTCTGGATACCACTCCTCTTTTGTAGCGCTGGTTGTTGGAGACACATCATCACCTTCATCTTTTGCGGTGTATGCTGGAGACAAATCACCGCAACAAATCGTAGAATCGTGTAGCCTGCTATTCATTGCATCAAGAAGGGGAGTAGTACCATCTTCTAGGACGTCTCCGGAAATCTCCCAAATGATGAAACCATTGAGTTGATTATCCACGGCATAATCGGTCTTTTCGCAGATGGCACGTTCGTCATCGTAGGAGAGAAAGCCAGTACTGGAGTATGCGTACGCGGTGAACGTTTGGTTGTCCCAGCCGGTTTTGAATGTGTCCAACCTGTCCAAAATGTTGAAATCTAGAGGGTATATCATGTATTGGGAGGGCGCAAGAGTTATGATTAATGAAAGGAGTGTGACGAATTCACACGACGAAACATCCGATGGACTTACACTGTGGAGAACCGTCATCGTCGAACCAGGTAGACATGTCCGCGGTCCCGAGATGGTTCTGTCCGAATCCTGTGAGGTCACTGCCGGCGACACTTCTTCCGTAAAACGGAAGGCCGATGTTGCTGCGTCAGAAGAGTCAGCGAAAGGAAAGGATGAGTGAAGCAAAAACCAATGCCCCATAATGAGAATGAATATGTTCATCTGACATGAAGGCAGAATACAATGTCAAGAGAGCAATCTATCCATGCTTGCATTGAAACTCACATTTGATCAGAACGCCCCCCGCCCTTCTTCCAAATCTCGACGCATGCATGAACCGACATATTCGGACTTCCCTTCATATCGTACAAAGGTGCGTTAACGCCGGTCTTTTTATTCCACGCCCTTTATAGCGAACGAAGATTTAAATGATGGCGAGGGTCGAGGGGCATGAGATCAATACGATAGCCGCAACGATGATGTCTCGCCATCCTCGACGCTGAACCCCCCACCCCTCGCTCACTATCGATTGACTAGACTCACCCGTGAAAATCGTATGTCATCAAATTCAGTTCGTCCAGGTAATCTTTCACCACATCAATCTGAATGTTATCAATTATTTCAGGACCACATGGCAACGCGGCAGTCAATCCATAGGTTTGCCCATTCTCCTGCCCCAGTGCATTCAGCGCCTTCCTGATCTCTTCGAGGAACAGACTGTAATTCACGGTATCCTCCGCGGTGCCATTGTGATCGACATATCCCGGATACTCCCAGCTATTCGTGGCCCGATGGGAAAGTGGAGTCAGATTAACGTTTACATGCGGCAATGGTCGATTCGATGTGTGGCGTCGGCCTCGTATTCCTCCTCTACGGGGGTGAAACTCACTCTATATCGATCCCATCGAAATCGTACGCCTCGATCAACCTGACGCAATTATTCGCGAAGGCCACACGCGCCGTGGGATTCGCGGCCAATTTAGGGAAGCTATTGCTGAGCGTCCATCCGCCGATGGACGGGTATACCTCCACGCCCGCGTCATGGGCCAGCTCAATCAGACCCGTACCGGACTTGCGAGATGCGCACGCATTGGGTTCCGGCGGACCCTTGGGGGTGTCCCACGAGCAATACTGCTGCGTTCCCTCGGGTGCGGCCCAATCCTGCTCGCCGAACAAAACTATCGAATCGGCCCACTTATCGGTACCCCATATGTCCCCCTCCTCGTTGGGTTGGAAGAAGGCAAAGTTGTATCGCGTGATCTTGGTGTGATCGAGTTCGGACGGCCTTGCGAGATGGTTGCGGTCGTACCATTGCCTTTGTGTGGGATGGGAAGGGGAGAGATGAGGTCGCCATGGGGGGGTCGTCACGTGCGAAGAGGACGGATGAGCGTGTTGCATTTTGGCCGGGACGCGTCGACATCGGCGTTTGTGAAAATCGACGAGGGATGCGCAAACTCACCAGGATGCGTAGTACGCGATGATCGTCTTGCCGTGGGCGACCTCGCGCTTGGTCCATGCATAAACCGAGGTCGGGATGAGGACGAGGACGATGGCCGCTGCTAGGTTCCTGTTCATGAATGGGTTGTACGATAGTAGCGCGGGACACTCACCGCCATGTTCGTCGTCTCTAGAGAGAGTAGGTATGTTCCTTCTCTCGCGTCCTCTGCAAAAGGTACTTAGATTGAAGTAGGTGTGCTCGGTAGATAAGCCCCAGAAAAGGGGTTGTCTAAAAGGTCTCTATCTCTATTCATAGCATCCGCGTTTTCGGATGGTTTTCATACATGTGTAACTATTTTCA
>JALLBA010001080.1:0-11618 GCA_036939675.1 Cyclostephanos invisitatus
ATGTGGGCAGTGATGAAAGCCATCATGGTGTGTGGGAGGCACGCCCCGCCTTATTGAACAACAAACTCCACTACAATGGTGGGCAGCGCGAGGAGTCATGGGAGCTGCTTTTTTGTTAGGGCGTTTTCCCCAGCTCCCGTTGTCCATAGTTTGTCCTTGTTGGTGTCATCACTGTAGTGCTCGGCACACCGTGCCCTGTCGGCTAGGTAGCGGACCCATGCCCATGTCCAAGCATTCTGTGGTGGGAGGATGAAGGGTATGGGTTGACGGCCGTGTACCCTATCCCCCACGAATGCAATTTGTTTGCCCTGAATGTCACTTGCGAGCCCGGATAACCCAAAGAAAGATCCAATAGAGTGAGCCATGTGAATGGCAGGAGATTTGCCCTTCATGAAGGCAAACGCCCGGAGAGCTTGTTGGTTTAGGACTTGTTCCTTGAAGGCGGTGACCTTGGCAGCGTCCCCCCCTATACGCGCTTGCCATTCGAGCTCCCGCGCAAGAGTGGCGTCGTTTTGCCGCTGGGTGATCTCGGCAATGGCCTTGGCGAGTCCCCCCCCCGATCGTGGCTCCTCGTCCGCCTGCGGACGGTGGTCCGGCGCATACCCGGTTTCCCCCCGTCCCCCACCCCGGTGGTCGTAGCCCCCCGCCAGTGAGACGTTGCTTTGAACATCCACGGCATCCTGTTGGGTAATGGGCCTCAAAATGTTGCCTATTCCGTCCCCACCAGGTTGATACCTTTCCCGCTGAGTTGGGGAGGCTACGGAGTGTTGGCGTTAGGGAGGGCGACTTCCACCCCTCCTCCCTGCTGAGGGAACTCCCCCTCTGGACCGGGTCCCCCTCATAAGAGGTTGGTGTCCCTGCGGCCAATCCACTGGCTTAGATTTTCCCAATCGTAGTCCCGGGACGTGTCGTCCCCTCGGCCCCCTTGGGCTGCATCGTCGGTGATGCCGGCCGCCCTGCCGAGCCCCCGTAGGTAATTGCTCATGATATTGTTGCCCAGCAACCGTTTGGTTCTGATTTTGTTGCCCTGTAACCGTTTGGTTCTGATTTTGTTGCCCTGTGGGTTGTTCCCACGATTGATGTCCCTTGGTACTCTTTTCCCTGGAATGGTTTGTTGCCCTAGAATCTATTGTTATCGAGCGATGCCTAGTAGTCATCCTCGTTTTTTCCCTGCCACGTGGTTGTCAATGGCAGCCTGTTGCCTTCCTTTAAAGCACGCAAAACGAAGCGCCGACTCCCTTGACGAACAGCGAATTCCCTCCGGGGTATACTCTGGCATTTCGCTGGAGTTTTCACGGTAGGTGTCTTCTCCCACGGTTGCTTGGCTTGAGTTGACACCGAGGTAGCCGCTGTCATCGCTGGTTGAACTGCCAAAGACGATGATTCCATCGCTAATACTGCTATCCTCCCCCCCCTGTGTGCGGTCTCCTCGCCCGAGCCTGCATCCTCGGCCTGGGTTTCGACCTCGACCTCGTCCCCGGCCTTGAGCGCGTCCCCGGCCGCAGCCTCACCCCTCTTGTCCTTGCCTCCTACCTGCACCCCGGCCACGGCCTCGCCCCCGAAACTTCTACTGGGATGTGACCGCGCCCGCGATCCCGTCCCCGGCCTTGTCCCCGGCCACGACCCTGCGTCAGCGCGAGGACGCTGCATAGCTCGTGTGCGCTGCTGCAGCCGTGGCCACGCCCTGCTTGCCCCTCCCCGCGGCCTTGGCCTCATCCGCGCCCTTGCACCGGACCGCTCTCAACAGATGCTGGGATCGGCCGCGCTCGAAGTACTCATCTGTCCTGGACGCTGGGATCGACCGCGCTCGAAGTACTTGTGGTTTTTTCTTGACGTCCTGCGATCGCACCATAGACTGCACCCAACTGCCCGTGCCTCCGTTAGACGTGGGGGAAATAAATATTTATTTCCTTGCCCTGATGGTGACAGCCGCTTGCTGCTAAATGCTACTACTAACCCAGCAGCTCAGCAGATCATGGTGCTAGTCACCTGACACGGAATGAGCTTCCCTCATTTCGTGCCACACGTCGGGGTCTGTCCATCGTCCCAAGGTGTGTCGGCTGTGTTGTTCGTGTTGTTCGGGATGTCCTCAAAAAAAGGGCGGGAAGTTAGTCACCGGGCGTCGTCGCGCGTCGCATCCCAGTCAACTACGTACTCACTACCACACTCTCTACGTTACACGCTCATTTCTCACCCTGCGCGCCCCGCCATACTGCCATCGGCGACCCCAATCATTACCAGTAATACCACGGCACTATTCATCGCGACGACCATGTCGTCGTTCTCATTCGGCCGTCGTCGTAATACTTTCGCGCATCTCCTCCTTCTCCTGCCAACGGCCCTCCTCCCCGCGATAGCGTCGGGCTACCAACATCATCATATTCTCAATCATCATCGTCGTCATCATCGTCATCGTCGTTGTCGATACGACGCCCCCGCGCCTCCTTCATCCCCCCGTTCCCACCATCGCGAGCCGTCGTATACATCGCATTCGCGTCCGTCGTCGTCGTCGTCGTCGTCCCACACGACGGTTCGAGGACGCGACGACGACACGCGCGAGGACGACGACGACGACGACGACGACGAAACCGATCATCGCATTCCAATCGATCGGGGACGACGACGACGGGACGATGGACGACGCGCGGCACTGACGCGCATATTCGCGACCGGGTCGGTGATGACCGCATCGTCATCGACGCCCGTGATCCTACGTCCGGATACATGCTCGGCGAACGACGACGACGACGACGACGACGACGACGGGAGGCGGTCGCTCCTCGTGTCGCGATATGACCAACCGTCGTCGTCGTCGTCGTCGTCGTCGTCGTCGTCGTCGTACGGACCGCCGACGTACGGGATGGAATCGCCCGACGTGTACTACCCCCCGACGTTCCTCGGATCGTGGAATGCTCGTTCGATTACCGTCGACATCGATGCGCCGTGCGGGTACGAATTGTTCGGTGGGGGCAAGGCCGGATACGACGCCGCGCATCAACGGGAGGTCGTGGAAGGCGATGCCCTGGTATACAGGGCGCGTTTCGTCAAGTCGACGACGCCGTCGTCGTCGTCGTCATCGTCGTCGATCATTGCCGATAACGACGATGGCGGCGTGCCGACGTACGCGATCGTTGCCGATCGCGAGTACAACGCGCGGGAGATCGCGAAATCGGCCATGGGAACGAATTCGATCGTGAACACGCGAATCGCCACGCCCAACAGGTATTCCTGCGTTCTGGCCGTGAATGACGCCGGGGGGTTGATATCCGTGGACATCCTCGCGTTGGGGAGGAGGGTCGAGGGGGAGGACGATGGCACGAGGAGGAGGACGACGTCGACGTCGACGTCGACGAATCGGGGGGGTACGGACGACGGGGGGGGGGGGAGGAGGTTCGCTTGCGCGGAATACGTACGGCAGATCGTATCGCGGGCGCGGAATACCAACAATTACGGCAACGACGGCGGCGGCGGCGGCGGTAACGCGATGACGTCGTCGTCGTCGTCTCCCCTGTCGGTGAAGGAAATCGAGACGATATCCATATACGATATCATCGACGAGGATACGATACGGTGTAAGCAGAGGACGTCAACGTATCTGGTACCGAGCCAGACGGATCCGAATGCGTTTCGGAGATGGCAAATGAGTCGTGGCAATGCGGTCGACGTTCGCAAGTACGACGTTACGTACACCCGCGCCGGTTGATGGAGGGGGGGGGGGGGGGGGGGGGGGGGGGGGGGGGGGGGGCGATAAAAAGGATGACGGGGGAAATGACGTCGAACGCCAAAGGAAGGGGGTTCGAGACTTCGTTTTGAGGCGGACCCAATCGACGGGAACACGTGCGCGGCGTCGGGATGGAAATTTTCTGACATAGCAAGACCGTGGTGAAGGACATGGAAGGAGAGGGTTATCGTCGAGGGAGGACGGTGGGAAAGTGGGTTGATGCTAAGTTTGGTCCAGGGTGAAATAAATATGTCACATTGTTCCATATACTTACCATGGATGTACATGACAAAACTGAATGATTTGCTTTCCTATTCAATCGCCTCATTCTCAAACCCAAACATCATTGTATCATCGTGTTTGCATCACCACCATCCTTTTCCCCTCCTTATTCATCGCGCAGTCTACACTATTCAATGCACTGTTGCCGTAATAACCACATAGGTCAAGAATGAGGGAAAGAACATTGCCAAGAATGTTGAAGATATGTGGTCCGTTCGAATGACTTCGACGGAGAGGTTTTTGATGTGATGTGTAATATTTATCTTGCCAAAAAAAGTGGCAGACTGCGACGGGCAGACGTTGCTCGATTTTTGGAACGCTGATCTTGACAGAGTGCAGTGGGCAGACGGCTCGTGGTCCATTCACAAGGGAATTCGATATGAATGAGAGATCCGTGTTTCCAATGTGGCATGCAGAGAAGTTGAAGTCGAAGATCGCATGTTGTCGGGGCCAATACGCCCCACAGCCCAAGACCCGATGTTTGGGCTGTGTTAATGGTGTGGATGCTGATACCCTCGCGTATTAATCTCTTCCACGGCCGCGGCGCGATCGGCTTGTTTAATGATACATTTGTTTTGAGCATGGCACCTTACTAAAACTGAGAATAATGTGAGTGCTCACCACACAATGGCTTCGGCCCTGTAGAAAGTAGATCATTTTGCATCACACCAACCAATGATTTCGAACGACCATTTTTTTCTCATGATCCAGGAAATATGGACAAATATCGCCTAGTGGAAGAGAAGTTCATTGGTGCACATGGCTTCATCGACGATAACATAGATATTGAGACTGACAGACCAAATGATCATATTGGAGGATTAGATGCCAAATATATTGTCAAAATTACGCAGCAAGCTAAACCTAGAAGCTGCATTACCACTGCAATGAACATGCTGGTAAGACCAGCAGCAAGTTATTGATTTCTATCACGACGCGAGCTGCTAATTAGAGTACTGTTTTGAATTGCACCCATATTCTAAGCAGGGCGGAGGGAACAAACACGTAGAGCTAAAGGCCATGGGCAAGGCCATAAACAAAGCCGTGACGATTGCTGAAATCTTAAAGCGCAAGATGCCTCTCCATCAGATAACAACGTTGTCATCTTGTGAGATTGTCAACGTATATGAGCCTTTAGAAGAGGGGTTGGACACAGTTGTAAACCAGCACTACGTGAGTTGTCTCACCATATTCCTTAGTACGGACTCGTCAGGCATGGATGTTCACAACATAGGATATCAGGTGAGACAGGACTCCAGAGACGCTTTTGATGACGTTTTGATTGCAAACTCATTTTAGCATCGTGCAAAAAATTTCAGCCACCACTCCCATCAAGTGAAATGCAACCCGGAGATTTCAATGCCAGTACTGGAAAGATGCTCGCCGCGTCATAGGCAAAACACTTTTTTACGCATGCAAACGTGTTATATCGAAGCTATTATTTTCGTTAATAGCGTTATTTCTCAAGGCACAGGACAAATTATGATGCTCATGATGTCTAGTTTTGAAACTCGAAGAGATATCAACTTCTACACACGACCCTCTGCGTCGTCCCCAGTCCAATGAATGGATGAAGAGAGGTTACCTTAGAGCCAGCAAAATTCAACTCGTCTCACAAATACATGACTAAGAGAACTAGAGAATGAAACCTGGAGCACGCAGAAAATATGTTGTTATCAAGAGAATAACAAAAGTAACAATTGATTGCCGCACTATGATTCCTTGTATAATACGTCGATGCAACCGTTAAACATAATGCTTTGCAGGGTGGCTGGATAAAATCGATGAAGTGCTCAAGAAAGAAATCCCAAAGAAGCCATGTTACAACGACTGTCGGTCCAACTCAAGTGAATACGCCCAACATGGATAATTATGTTTTCGATGTGATCACTACCATGTCGTACTTGATTATATCATTCAAAGTTCAGTCGGAACCGTGCTTCAACTTCCTCCATACCTTATTCCCCAACTCGACCCCATCCTTCTCCCCATCGCCGCCCTCCTCGTCCACGTCGACGGCGGCGGGACCGTACAGCATCCTCGTGATCTCCACGAACTGACCGGGAGTCAATTCCTCCGGACGCCTACCAGCCCAATCGTCCGGCAACTCTTGATTCGACGCCACGACGTCCCCCTCATCCCGCAGTCCCCTAACGCACTCCGGCAACGGACCAGGATCGCCATTGAGGAAATCCGATGCCCGGTCAGCATCACCGCCGTATACCTCTGTGGCAAGTCGTCGCAGTCCATTGCGCACGGTCTTACGACGCTGTCGGAACGCGGTCGTTACCACCGACCTTAGGTCGCGCGGGCGCACCCCGCCCAATCGTCGACGTAATAACTCCGATCCGGCGAAGTGCAATCCCATCAATGCCGAATCGACCTTCGGTTGGGGGTAGAATACCGTCGGGGGGATCTTGAAATGCATCCTCACGGACGTGCAGTAGAGTTGGAATACCACGCTCAATATGCCGTAATCCTTCGTGGACGTAGATGCCACTAGTCGTCTGCCCACCTCGTATTGCATGGTCACGGTCGCGGACTTGACTGAATCGGAGTGGGATGCATCCGCTAACGCGAATAGTATCTGGGACGTGATGTAATACGGCAGGTTGCCGATGATCGATAGGGGGGTCGTAGTAGTCGTGCCAGTGGGATGATAACGACGTCGACTACTCCGTCGTCCAACGTTCGCCGTCCCGTCTTCACCGTCATCGTCGTCGTCACCGTCACCGTCCTCATCATCGTCATCGTTCTCGTCGTGATAATCCCCATCCGATGCGAGGGCACGATAATCCACCTTGAGCACGTCCTGGTGTATGACCTCCAACGTCGGATGCTTCCCCCTAAGCAGCTCGACAGACCTACTGTCGATTTCGATGCAACGCAAGTCCGCCGATTCGAGTAGCGTCGGCACGAGCACGTCCGTTAACGCGCCCGCCCCCGGACCCAGTTCCACGCATCGGAGTGATTTACGTCGTCGTCGTTCCCCCCCTTCTGGATCGCCGTTGGCGCAATCGACAATTCGGTCGTCGTCGTTCGCGTCGGACACGAACGCCCTCACGATCTTGGCCACGGTATTGCCATCCCTCAAAAAATTCTGTCCCAGGCTCTGCTTCGGACGAAATGTACCGGATGGCAGCGTCGGCGTGGCCCGGGCGACGACAAGTGGATCCGCATTCGCGTTGGCTACGGCGACGACGGACGCGGACGCGGAGGAGGCGGCGACGGGGGTGACCCTACCATCGTCCTCCTCCCACGTCCACTCGCCGTCGGACTGACGTTGGACCCATCCATCCGCGACGACGATGGATCTTCTCTCCCCGCCCCCCGCGTTTACCCCGTCGCCGTAGTGGCGACGTCGCCGCGCTCGACTTCGTTGTTGCCGATGTCGTCGCTGCCCCTGGACCGACGACGACGACGACGACGACGACGACAGCGACGACGACCCGAACGACGAACAAGGCCGGACGGCCAATGTCGTGCACAGGATCAGGAGGAGAAGCGACGACGGCGACGGTCGTCGTGCCGCGGATGGGAGGGTCGACATCTTTTCTATTAACATATTATCCTCGATTTCGTTTTCGGGAGAGGGCCTTTTACTGTGCGAGAGTGTTTCAGGACCGGACGCGTGATTGGTGGAGGCATGATGTTGTTTGTTCTTTGGAATTTTTCTTTGGTGACTGTTACACGTGGAAGACTTTTCTTTGCGGGGTCTATTTACGTACTTACGTACTTATGTACGATGCGTGCGCATCATCGCCTAGACTTCCCATAGTCGCCTTCCCGCCCATCACATCGTCATCTCAAGAGTTTTCTGAAGCTGGCGATGGCCGTCGTTGCATTACCAATCGTTTCACAAACCAAATAAACCCAATCGACCCACCTCGTTATTTAAATAATGATCCTCAGATTCAAACTGTACTGCTACGCGGCGGCAGCCGCCGGGGCCACCGCGACGCTGCCACTCGTAGACGCATTCGTTGTTTCCCCCCACGCCTCCTCGTCCTCCTCCTCGACGACGCGACGTCACATGTCCCTCAACCCCGACTGGGACAACGGGGACTTCCTATCATCGCTGGGGGGGTCCAAGGATCAGATGGATCAGGCGAATGACAGCTATTACCGTCAGTCGGAGAATCGTGCGGCGATGGACGCGTGGCGTCTCAATAAGCAGATGACCCAGCAGCAGCAGCAACAACGGCAGCAGCAGCAACAGACTGGGGCTACTCCTCCCCCCCCTCCTCCCACCACGACGGCCGAGCAACAACAGCAACAGGGTCCGAGTCCGGAATTCTTCAAGAAGATGGGATTGGCCGAGGGACAGCCTCCTCCTCCTCCACCGCCTCCCCCCCCCTCGTCGTACGCGCAACAATATCCACCGCCGATGCAACAACAGCCTCTGCCGCAGCAGCCATATCAACAGCCACCGATGATGTATCAGCAGTCGCAGCAGCAGCCACAGCAGCAGAGGCAGGCGCAGCAGTTCTACGACGCCAACGGCAACCCCGTCTCCCTGCCCATGGTCTACGACGCGTACGGCAACCTGGTGCCGTACAACCCCATGCCCGTGCAGCAGCAACAATCATACCAAATTCCGCCACAGCAGCAACTGCCCATCCCACCACCTCCCGGGGGAGGCGGGTACGCGCCGTCGCTCGAATTCCTAGACGCGACGCCCCTGCCTCCCAAGACCAAGGGTACCGACGTGCCACGTCCTGCCGGTTACAATCCGGATGCGTTCGCCATGTCGAATACCGCAGACGTTTACTTCGCCCAATTGAAGCAGGATTCGAAGGTGCGCAAATTGGCGAGGATGTCGGGGGATTTGGAGACCGCCAATAAGGTGTTCGCGGACGAGTCGGTCAAGATGATCGGAGATAGCTGGCAGGCCAATCCATACACCAAGGAGTCAGTATACTTGTTATTTCTCTTTCATTCTCTCACTCCCCCTTTACGAGGATCTCCCCCCCCCCCCCCTCCTCCTCCACGACTATCTTCTCTCCCTCATATGGATTTTTGTCCCATTTGGTCGAAATATATATAAAAACGAAATAAAAGGAAAAATATCTTGGAGGCGCGCGCGGAGATCGAGGGAGCCGTGTTGATGCAGACGGGAGGAGGGTACTATGAGGAGGATGGTTCTGGCTCGACGAACGCGATCAGCTACAGGGATAAACTGGCCCAGATGAAGTCCAAACGAGTGGGGGGACCGAAAACGCCGGTGGTGGCGGCGTCGAATGCGGTGTCCTCCGCCGCGGGTACACCGCCACCTGCTGTGGATCCGGCACCATTGACGACGATGGGCGCTGTCCCACCGTCTGCAATTCGATCCCCGGTCGTCGAGGACCCACCGCCGAAGCCTACGACCCTTCCGCCCCAAGTCGGACGGAAGCCTACGACCCTTCCGCCCCAAGTCGGACGGTTGGAGCCAACGGCCGCCGCCGCCCCATTGCCCGTCGCCGCGACGGACGAGGAGGACGTGCGTCGCAAGGTCCGCACCCTACAGGGACTGCTGCTCAAGCAGCGGGGTGGGCCTGGATTCGGCTCCGGACGCCTAAAGGCTCCGGAGGCGCAAAGGCTGGAGGATACATATGAGGAGGTGAAGGGCATCCTGCGCGCCGAGGTGAACGGCGGTGTCGGCGCGGCGTCAACGGCCTCCGCCCCGACAGAGTTGGCGAGGGCGGCCGTTCCCGCCGCGACGATGCCGCCGCAAAAGACCATCGTGGATTCGCCGCCCCCAAGGACCGACTCGATGACGACCACGATGGCTAGCGATCCCCTGGCGGGATCCGTCGCCTGCGTCGAGGCTGTCCTCAGGATGTACAAGGAGTCCAGTCCCACAGAGCGTGAGGCGATGATCATACCCCTGAGAGAGGCGCTCATTGCAGCTGCTAGCGCGAGCAACAAGTACATCGCTGAGACCGAGCTGAACGCGCACAGGAAAGCGATGGAGGCAGGACCAGCGACCGCGATCGCCTCTTTAGTGGATGGGGCGATCCCGGCTAGGCCGACGATGGGCTTCCCTACCTCGTACGAGGTGACTGACCCCCACGAGGCAGGGGAGAGCGTCACGTCGACGCCCACCGCTATGGCCACCGGCGTCAGCAAGGGGGCAAATGAAAAAAAGTTGGAAGAGGCATACAGTGCCTTGCTGAATGCCAGCGGCAATGGGGGGAAATTAGGGTTGAAAAACATCAGTGGGAATGAGGCGAATGACTTATCAGCCAAGCTCGTCGCAATGCGTGGTGTGCTTTTGGATGAGTTGAATAATGGAACCTAGCCTATATCTTGAAATGGAACATTAACAATTTTCAGTTTTTGTCATTTTTACATCACTGAACATACCATTGTTACATAATATGTTTCTGAAGCTGTAGAGGTGTAGTCCAACGCTGATGGGCATTTCGATTTATCATTGATATTACATTATCCCCCACCATTATTCGTCGAGGGGGGACGTTCGGAACTCACAGGGAGGGTTCAAGGGGGCGTCGAGAGGGAGTCGCGCTGTCAGGGCTGAAAATGAGCATGATTTTTGTAGTTTTCATTCAGATCAGTCAGTGCATCGTGATAAATACAATACTTTTTGTTCTAACCTGATGGGTGAAGTCAGTATGTGCCTTTGTCGGCTCTCCCCGCCACATCATCCCTATTCACAAGACCGCCAAGAATATTCAACCAAGAAGACAACCGCCACCCCCAATTCAAACCGCAAGAAAGCAGGGAAAGGAAACCCCGCCTTCCCACTCAAGAACCATCGACTCAAACCATTGCCTACCCATCATGACACGTGGCAAGAGTTTCCCGCCTCCAGTTCAAACCTCGAGAAAGTGGGGAAGGGAAACCCCGCCGCTCCGATCATTCAACATCGATTCCCGGAAGCGGGCTTCTGGCCTGTGAGGATACTTATTTTTCTGTCTATAAGACATCAAATCTACGCTGCCCATACATCTTCCGACATCAGAAATTCGAGCCCAAGCACCTCAAAGCTCGACCCTACCACCGCCAATCCCCTGCCTTTCTGGAGCTGATCCGAAGGAAGAAGCCGCCCCCCACTGTGCCCCCACTAAGCGAAACCAAGGACCCCCCTAAGGCCCCTAGTCAACGGAGGAAACCCAAGATGCGAGGCAACTGGTGGCTGAGGTGGGGAAATAAGTGTAAGTGGCTCCCATCGATCCGTCGAAGAATTACGTGGACAACATTGGTAATTTATCCTCCCGGGGAAATAACGAATCAAGCAAAGTCGAAAATGCCCACGAGAGCATACCCGGCAGGATTCCCTGGCTGCCGCAAAAGCAAAAAAGAATCAGGAGGCTCAGGCAGTTGAACTGGAATTATTGCGCCAGATGGAGGAGCAAAAGACGAAGCGAGCGATTGAGGAAAAGAAACGGGATGAGGAGCGAAAGCTTGAACATGAGGCCAGAAAAAAGGAAGCAGATAAGAGTCAAAAGGCAGGAGAGGCCGCGATGGAGGCGGAAATTACGGTCGCCCAGGAGGCTGCTGCCGCCTCAAAGGTGGTGTCTCCAGCGGAGATGTTTCCCAGAAACCGAGAGCAAGAGCAAACGAATCTTAACAAAGTTATCCAGCTTGGAGGCCTGGAAGAGGACGAGGA
>JALLBA010001081.1:0-15934 GCA_036939675.1 Cyclostephanos invisitatus
AATTCACGATGCAACTGGATCAGATGACTAGATCCGGGCCTTTGCTTTATCTTTTCCGTGTGGGAGGGGGTACACCGAGTGGGTACGAAATGACAGCCTTTATGTTGTGTGGGCCTTAGTGTAGTTTAATCTCTAGTAATCAAGCTCCTAGGGGGGGGAGGCATGTCCAGCGAGCTTTGGTAAGCTCTAGTATTGGAAACCGCCTCTCCCACCAAGAGGACAAGTTAACACACATACCTAGGACCACCTAGTGGCAACAAACAGTAAGCCTCTGGCTTCGAACATCCTTTCATTATTTAGAGGCAGATGTGAAGAGATGTGAGATGATAGAATCATGTGTGATGGGGTGAGTAGAGTGGACCAAATTTTGGTAGGGCGCCGCTGTGGCTTTGTGAGAGTTGAGCATTTTCTCAATTTTTTCTGAATACAAACGAGCGGCTGGATTTGTTAGCTTCGATACTCTAAAAATCAATACCCTTAAAAATTGGTGACCCTGCCAAACCTGGACAGATCAAACAAGCACGGAGCCAGCACCGACATGAAGCAAAAATGCTCTCACGATCCAATATCTGCTTGCCTCTTATCCCCTCGTGATGGACCTTTTTCAGTAGTTTTAAAAATCCCCAACCCCACCCCGGAAGCATCTTAGATTGCCGATCGGGGATCGGGAGAGGGGATGGATCAGTTATTTTAAGCATTTATTCCAAACCCAACCTTGCTTGACTTTGTTTTCTTTCTTTGTACCTAGGACCACCGAGTGGCAATGAACAGTAGGCCTCTAGTTTCAAACATCCTTCATTATCAGTGCCCAAATCAAAGCAAAAAGCAGCGGTATAGGAGTACTTTAACATGGGATTGATGACAAATCCAGATATGGTAACAATGGCGCCGGATGTTATCATATCAACCTTGGTCATATTGTCCTACTCAATATAAAAGCTCACCCGTGACATAGTGCCATTCAATGCACTGGTGAGTTCCGATGCCGCCTCGAGGACGAGGGTTTCCGGCGTGAGTTGCGGGTTTGTGACGTATTGGTGTTTGAGAAATACCAAGTCACTAACCCTTGTTGCTCTCGTTTTTACTATATACACGTCTCGTTTTAACTATATACACGTGGAAACATCGGTGGTGCTCCATTGATGTGCCGATGTTGAATCCCACCTTGCCGTGTGTGTCCCACGTCCTCCTATTTTTGGGTATGACATGCGCCATGACCGAGCATCCCAGGGGTGCAAATTGTTTGCGCATGTAGTCATGCTGCCCATGCACATGGGCGTACACAGATATCTTTGGTGCCACGTTGCTCTGTCGAAGTAGGTTAACTGTGAGTTCTGCCGGGCGAGAGTGGAAATCTGTCGTCCACTCTGCTGAGAATTGCCACGAAGTGGTTTTTGAATGTTTGGATGGCTTGTTCGGCAATGTTTCGTTGGTGGCAGTCGGGGGGGACTAGTTCCCATGTTATTTTGTACTTCTTGATGCATTTTTTGAAGTTTTCTGAACACTCGTTGTCTAACCTGTGGTGCTTCAATCCCAACCCTGATACCTCCATCCTGTCGATCATGTTCTGGTATGCCGTTATCATGTCACCCTCTGTTTTGTTTTTCATATGCTCGCAGAAAATGTAGTTTGAATCAATGAGTATGCCGACCATGATGTACCGGTAGCCTTGTTGTGAAGTTACCGGGAACGCTCCCAGTTGGTCCGTGTGGATCTCGTCGGCCTCTTGACGAAGATGTCATTCATTTTCTTGATTGCAACTGCCTGCTGGGGTGAGTCCTCTGTCCCTGGTTCTATTTTTATCTCGACCAATTGCTTGGCCTTCGTTGACCTCACACCCTTCCTTTGTCCCTTCATGTGGCCTTTTTGTGTCTCGTCGGAATCTGGAAAATGTTTTGCGATTAGGGTGGTCGTGAGACCTGGCCATGTCGTGTGGTTTCCTGCTCGGACCGCCTCTAGGAATGTTTCCTAACCCCGCCGCCGTGTGAAAATATTGGAGTGTCTGGCAGGAATTAGGAAAGTCAAAGATTGCATTCGCTTCGTCCACACCTGCAATGAATTGCCCCGGATACTCACAGCCTAGGATCTCGTAGTCTACATCAGAAACCCTCTTTTCGCCAATTGTAAACTTTAGTATTATTGGGAGGTATTTAATTCCTACTTAGTAACCATCAAAGACGTCGTGTAACATTCATATTAAGGTCGCAACTAGATCTTGAAAAAATACTGTTTAGTAAGCTTACATTGATGCTTCGTAATCATGTACCCTTTTTTCCGTAACCATTTTAAGTAAAAAATTTAACGTAGATACCGTCATTACTATTCCTTCATATGTAAGTATAAAAAAATAAGACACCCAGCAAACCAACGGCGAAAGGACGAATCTCGGGGCTTTTTTGTATTAAATTCTTCGTTTAGATTTTTCAGTTGAAGGCCCAGGAGAGACCAACGGCCTAATATTTCTCTTCTCTCTCCTCCTCTCGCCGGGGAGAGCAAGCACACACACAACACCTCACAAACAACAAAACATCGTCACCATGGTCCTCCACAATCCGCCGGCTCCCAGCGGCTCCAATTTTACAGGTGAGTGTGATCGCCGTACGTCGCGCGATCGATCACGATCATTGCGATCCGGCGACGTAATTTTTATCGATGAAACTAATAAAACCTTTATTTTATTTACTACTATGCTATGTGCATCGGCTCAGCGCGCCCGGGGACAAAAGGTGAGTTTTTGAAGTGATGGCTTGTGCTTTTTTTGTCGCCACTTCGTTGAAACAACGCGTACTGACCCCAGCTACTCGCCAATATTCTTTTTGCCACGACCCCTCGAGTCCTCGTTGTGTTTTGGCACAATTCCGGACAAGGGGGGCGCAGCGCCATCGTCGCCATGGTATCGTACGATAGAGAGAGAGGTAGGTTGCGCGTGCTTTTTTACGTGTAGCGTTTATTAATAATAGTAAATACTTAGGGAAAAAAGCACTTATGTAAAAATTATAATACCTCGTAGTCACACCATCTGAGAAGCCTGGGACGGCTTCGGATGGTGCGACTCTTTTTAGTTTCTCACATGAAAACTGTGAGAAACTAAAAAGAGACACCATCCGAAACTGGTTTCTGAAAACCGTTTTTGACTCTCAACCCTATATAGGAATCAGTATTATATGACCATTCTACATAAATAGGAATTAGTATTAAAATAAAACGAACGTTTACCCAACGGTAACAGCAATGTTTACGCTTCAACTAAATGTTTACACTGTGGCGATCAGCTCTGTAAATAAAATTGTTATAAACGAATGGTTAAGGTTAAACAATTCAGGGTTTCTGATGTAGGTCCAGTGCCATCTTCCACAGCCCCGTCTCTACACACCTTGGCACGACGATGATTGGGTTTCCATTCGCCGTTATCGTAGTTGTAGAACCGTCATAAATTCTAGCCTCCTTGTTACCAAATACTGCAATGTAGCCATAATCTGCCATCTTTGGCACGCTTATTAATGTGTAGTGTAGGTTGGTGATGATGTTCATTTTGCCGGCCTTGCTGCGGAGGTTGTGTTTTAGTAACATTTTTCTCGTCGCTCAATTTTTTGTTTGATTGGGTAGCATGAATACCTTTGTCAACGGTTCGCTGGCGTCAATGAAACAGTCCACATCGTGTTCCACTCCAGCACCTGATGTGCACCCCGTGTCCAAAATGCCGGACCAGTTTGCTATTTTTCGTTTCCATTTTTCTGTTATTTTGTTTTTTACTCTTGGTCTCGATTCTTCCGTCTGACCGCAAACAAATGCTCTGCGCTCATTTGCTCGGCATCGTATTCCTCCTGCTCTTCGACTAGGCAGGACAGCAGGGACCAGTAATTAATGTTTTTGTTTGCAGGGGTTTTTACTAAGTTATCTGCTCCTAAAATACCTATAAGTTACTCACCGTCCCCAGTCCGTGTCAATTTGCGGCATTGGTGGTGTCCTTGATGGACTTTCATCCAGTCCAACGTTTGCTGGCATTTGCTTCGAGCTCGTAGAATGCCGTAGGCTTGTGGAACACCAGTTTGCCATAGTTTGGGCACTTCTTGCGGTTGCATTTGGTACCCCCGTTGCTGTTCCCGGAGTTGCCCGATGCCGCCGGCGGGTTTTCCTTCTCTGCCAACTTGCCCTGGGCCCCGGCAATGGCATTCATCCTCTCAAACATTGCCTCCATTGCCTTTTGGTTCGACGGGCCTTGTGTTGCTCCTGCAGCAGGGCAAACATCATTGCCGATGCTTCCCCTTCCTCCTCTGCCGCCGTCTTTGAAGCGCGACTGTTTTGCCGTCACTTGCGAATATTGGCAACGTTCCAGCCACTTCACTGTGAAGTAGTCCTGGAGCGACTGCCACATCTTATTTGCGTCGGGCGGTTGTCCCACACGATGAGTTGGTCTTCGGTGAACATCTTGCATTCCCACATTCGTGCTCCTGCCGCAAACGTCATTTCCTCATCGCTCGTCACAATGCCATGATCGGCGAGGGAGTTCTTGAACTTTTCGAGTTGGGTGAATTACCCGGAGATGCTCGTGGTCGGGTCCCAAGGGGCCTTGTATCCTGCGTCCTTATAGTTGTATTTTTGCAACGTCGTCATCTTGATTGCCGTCTTTGTTCTGAGATGGAGGATCATCGATTGTATGGTCTTGTCACCGAAGTTGATGTATTGCTTCTTCAATGGTGCGAGAGCGTTGTAGCCCACTCCGTAAAGTAGGAGTTCCTTGCCTGCCTCTTGGGCGCCGAGATAGTTGCGTAGGCCCGCTCTTCGATCTTGTGCTGTGCGACGATTGAATCGCATTGGGTGGCTGAAACTCCAGCGACTAGTGCCGCGGCAGCATACGCGCCCGGATTGACCGGTGGTCCGTACGCCCGATCGGGGTCGGTGATGATTAGTACCCTGTACTAGGCTTCGGGAATTACTCTGGCAAGATGGCCATATCATTGTCCCTGTTCGAAGTGGGTGCTTTTGAGGATGGTGAAGCCCCCCCGAGTTCATTCTCGGGTGCGTCAATGGATTCGGGCATGATGATGCCTGTGATCTTTGTTATTGTGTCCTTCTGAGCGGCGAGCATCCCATACGCCCCGTTGGAGGATGATTTTGGCGACATCGTTCCACCTTCGCTTATGGAGAAGGTCGCCTCGAATAGGTCGATGGCGCTGAAAGAATAGATAATCAACTGCTAAACCTGTGCCTTACTATGAAGTTGATGAATAGGTTGATTACTATTTATGAGGACTGTCTACTGGTCTAATGGGTAGAAGTTCCATGGAATTAACCGTTGTTCATTTGTATGAAACGATGGTGGCAAACTGCTGTCCCTTCTTGCTTCTTTGTCATTGTAAGTCATAGTATTTTTCTTGTGACTAATAGTTACGATGGAATATAATGTGGCGGGAATCTCTATTTAGCAATATCCTATTGCCAGATAGCCTTCCTGCATAAAAGTACGCATGGGAAGTCTAGTGGGGGCTCCCAACCTTGATGTTCGCGGATGGATAGAACAAAGCATTGCACGACATATTAAATCAACATCTTTGTAAATTTGCCCAATGGGTGCAGCGCCGCCATGGAGGAAGGTATAGCCCAATATGGTGGCACATGTGTTGGGATTATTGTGCAGTAATACAACTCCATGGGCCATCAGGAAGAGCTGTTGTTTGTGCCATACACTGTCCATCCTCCAGCGGTAGTTGGACTGTGATAGGGGCGGTGGAAGTAAAATAGTACTGCAGGTAAGTCAAAATCCAACGTAGGAATAGTACATGGACAGAGGTGTGTCGGAATCGCCTTGCACCATGGGAATCCATGACGACCCTGGTTTGGCAAATCTGTGGCTGTCCTATGGATGGATGATGTGGAGGCGATGGATAAATGGATGTTCTTGATGCCACTGGGATGTGGGTGCGCAGGAGGGGGCATCAGGATGTGACGGAGAACTGTGGGGCAACAGCATCAGAAGGAAGATGATGCGCTGAGCATATGGCTCTGATTCGGCAAACCTGGAGCCAATAGAAGCATCAGCGTCGTGTCCCTTCAGATAAATGTCATCGTCCCAATTCGGAATGTCCACCAGAGGAGATGGGCCCGGCCAAATGGAAGATAATGGAGCTGCAGCAAACAATCTATTCGCCTTGTTAACTACAATATGTGGGTGAGGGCTACGAGTTCTAATGTATGCATGGTATGAAAAATCATTTTTATTGTAAGAAATTCATGTTTCGACTGCGGCCAAAACTTTGAAAGTTGTTGACCTCTTCCATATTAACCTGCTTGCATTCATGCTGCAAATCCAGTGAGCATTCTTATTCGTGTTTGGAATGCGGTGTTGTTCTAGTATGGATCGATTTCCAGAGGCCTGCTAATTTCGTCAACGTGCCTCCCTATTTTGGGAAGTTGCCTCCAATCGTCCAGTATGAAAGGCATCATTCGCAGTGCTGAAATCACGCGCGTAATTATGTTACAATTCAGGTGGAAGATGGTCCATGATTTCTGTGATGGGAGAGGAAACATGGAGTTAAATAGAATTAGAAATTCGTCACCTGTGTCGCATTTCCATGCAGGATTGCTGCCAAAAGAGCATGAGGGGACGTCCGATATTGCATTTTGGCGCCCTTCTATGTGAATGGGCATTAGTAGGGGGTCCGACCCAGCAAATGACATTTTTCCAAACGACCCCTAAATCATTTTTGAGTATTCTTATCTACTCGACTAGGTGTGAATATGATTCCTTAGATTTTTTTCAAAACAAAATTGATGGGATCTGCCCTTTAGGCAGGTCAAAGTCGAAATGGTGGGATCAGGAGGATAAGGTGTTGGAATAGTTTTTGGTTTTTACGACGTAGATACGTACAATTTATTCCAAATTATTTATGCCCCTTTTCAGTACGACAATGATCATTCCCGCCATTTTAACGGGGTCAGAGCACTGGCCTCCTTCCTTACAACTCAGATCGGAACGACGACGACGACGACGACGACGACGATGACGGGGAGGGCGTCGAGGGACCGCCGCGGCGGTAACGGAAGCAGGACCAAGTCGCTGAATTCTCTCGGCTACGCATTCGTCGTCCTGCTGGTTTACATACAATTGAGATACTCGACACGCATCGACTCGACGAATGCCGTATTCGAAGGCGGACCACGTGCATTCGCACCGGCGCCCATGATGGAGGGGGGCGGGGATGATAGGAGGAGGGGAGAGGGGAAGGAGTCGGGCGGACGGGAGGGGTGGGAGGATGAGGAGGGGAAGGAGGAGAAGGAGGAGGAGGAGGAGGAGGAGGAGGACGACGACGATGAGGACGGGATCCCGTCGTCGTCGTGGGGGTCGGCGGGGTCCACGGCCGGTGGGGCATCGTCCACCCCGAAGCCCGGTAGACGACGACGAACGCCCAGGATCGTCGTGTTCGATTACCACCGTCATCCAGGCGGCACATCGGACGGCGGGGGCATCGTTCGATTTTCCGTGATTCCGCTGCCGTCCGAGTACGTCGTCGGTCGTCATCACAATCGCACCATCTTCCAAATTGAATCCATGCCCACCACCGAATGTCCTCGGGAATACTGCGCGACGATATCTCCATCGTGGCATGTACCGAACGCATTGGAATACGTCGATGAGAATACGAAATTGTGCGAACCGATGCATCAGTGGCAATACATGGCATATCCGAATTGCAATGCGTTTCACGAGGTCGAGATGAAGAAATTGAGAGTGATCAATACGGGAGGATCGAGGATCGCGTTCGAGATGAACGTCGTGGTGGCGCCGCAATCAAAGGGGGAGAGGTCGAGGGAGATGAAATTCGTATACAAGACGATCAAGTATAGCAAGGACGTGACTTATGACAAGGTCGACGAGCAGCGGAAGGATTCGTTGATCATGGAACGCACCACGAAATCGAAGTTCATACCGAACATACACGGTTATTGCAGCCTGGCGGTCATGATGGATTTCATGCCCGAGGGTGAGTGCTTTTTTTTGCTTTTTTTTGTATGAAGTGACATGGGGAAGGGGGGTGAGGGAGGATGGGAATGCGTCGTTTTTTTTGTTCTTCGCACCTCGCGTTTTGGTCTTTGGTCCCGCCGTGCGTGGCCCTTCCCCACCCGATTATTGTATATTATTTCCTTTCCCGTCGTCTACGATTTTTTTCTCTCCCCCCCCCTGTGAACATTAAATTTCTCTCCCGTGCTGGAAATATTATATTTGGAAACAGGCAACATGCACGAATACATCAAGGGCGCCAGGCTCGCGGGCGGTAGTACGTTACCGCCAGTGGACAGGCTGAGATTATCGATGTGAGTTTCTCATATCGTCCATTTTCCTCCCCCTTTTGCCCTGAATTTTTTTATTGCGTGGAGATCCGTCGAACCTCCGCTCACGAGCATGCATCGATATGATGATCACGGTCTCCGTCCATTGCCCCCACCCTTCTCCCCCCCGAAATAACGAAAACACACACACGAATACGCTTATAATCGAAGACACATTGCCACGTCGGTGGCGGATTTGCACACGATCGACGATACGCCGATGCCGTCAGTATTTCACAACGACCGTGAGTTTTCCAATCGTCGTTACGACACTGCGTCTCGAATATATACATCGCACCGCGTCGTTTATGTGACATTATCGTTTGTCTCGAACGCATCGTCGCGTCGCCGTTATTTGACATCTCATCCCTCCGCGGCCCACGTCGTTTCGACGTTCCTCCGCATTCGTCATTCGTTCCTTTGTCCCCCATCATCTTGTTTGTACTTCTCCGGACATAGTTTGCTGTCATCAATATCTATTCCAAAATGGAGTGTTCAAGCTTAACGATTTCAATTACGCGAGGCCTATATACGTAGACAAGACGACCGGGGAGCAATGCAAGCGTAAACATTTCGGCATGGTCATGTGGAAGGCGCGGTCGCTCGAGGAACACCGCACGCACGCCAGGGACAGGTCCTTCGTGGGGGTCAATCCCGACAAGGTCGACGTATGGATGATGGGGAACCTAATATACTACATGCTCACGGACCTGTACACTTTCGAGAAGCCGAAGAATTTGAGTTGGAGGGATTCAGGTAAGGAGCTATTGGCGGGCAGACGAAGTCCGCTCCCTAGTCACGTCGCGGAGAGTCACGATCCGTCGCATGTCGCGATTAGGAGGGCCCTTGACATGTGCTGGACGCAGAAGTGGGAGGAGAGGCCGTCGGCTCGATCTATATCGGATTACCTCATCGGTCAGTTGAAGAATATAACCGGGGAGGTGGATCCGGATCTTAGGGTGGTGTTGCCGAAGCGCGATCCCAAAATGAGGAGCACCGACAGAGAGTACGAAAAGTACAACGACTGAAACTTTCCCTTAAAAAATTAAATTTCACCCGTGTCGATGAATGCCGTTCCGAAATACGATAGACCGAACCAACTCAAGGACAAATAAATACCAGACAAAAGACCGAGCCGCGACATCAAGTCTGCGTATTTTGCCGTGCCCAGACCTAAATTCGTCAAGACGTCGTCTCCATTTTGAACCAAGGCCAGCGCGCCCATCTTGGGAAGATTCTTCAACTGCCCCCATCTGTGTCGATGAAGGCTCTCTTTAGAATCTAGAGAAAATGCATCATATGAGCAAACACTTCACATTGACACTCACAATCCTTTGTCCTCGTTTTCAAAGATCATGCCCCGGAATTCCGCGGTGACAAGGCTTTCAATTGCTGCCAACAAAGAGAACAAATTGAGACGACAAATCGTGTCCGTGAAAACGACGAAAGTAGGGAGATACTAACCCCATTTGATCGGGCTGAAGAATGCAAGTACCTGCATGATTCTGCTAGGCGGATCATCGGTGACGCCGCTCGGGTTAATCACCCCGACGACCATGAGAAGGACGTTGACAAAAATTCCAGCGCTCATCGCCGTATCGACCGAGGGTGCGAAGCTCCCTATTGCAAACCCAAGGCACGCGCAGGACACCGTCAACAGGCAGTAGGTATTGATCAGAGTTAACATGGACGTTCGCAAGCCGGTCAACGTCTTTAGTACCGCCGCGAATACCAGTGAAAAGCTTGCATCCAACGGTATCTCGGCAACCACCTTGGCGAGAATGTATTCGATGCTGTGGTAGGTACACCTCATCCGCTCCCGCATCACGACGCCTCTTTCCCTGGCGAAAAGATCTAGAGTCTTCATCAGAGCCATCATGGAGAGATTGATTACCCCGTACGTAAGTAGAGCGACCCTATCCGCGACACTCTTCGGCACCGATTTGCCATGCCCGACGCTCTTGAATATCGAAGCAAATAGGCAAGCCTGAACAATTACAGCGCCTAGTCGCATAAGATTGGTATTTGAATTTCGAAAATTTTGCCTAAACGAGCGCCGAAGAAGGACGGCAAATCTTTTTAACGAGATCATCATACTTCCGAAATTAGTTCGTATGAGAGAAGACTCTGATGGCGATTGTCGCTGTCTGATATCAAGCCCATCGGGCGACGGCCAATTTTGCTCGCTACTACTGCACGCCCGTATGAATTGATGATGAAGTAAGTTGATCCTAGCTTCGTCGGCGAGAGCTTGCACTGGATCCTCCTGATGGAATGATTCGATCGGCGCATTTTCAGGTTATATAAACGGGGGACGACAACAAACCCTTGCCACCATAAACTCACCGTATCAATCGTCACCAAGTCGATCAAGAACTCGGCCGGATTGGTGTCCATGGGACATTCGTATCCGATGGTCCTAAAGTAGGCAGTCGCATTATCCGCACGTCCGGAGTAGCACATCTTACCACCAGGTGCGAGGAGTATGCACTGATCCAAGGTCCTCCATATCGATGCCTTCGGTTGATGTAGCGTGATAATGGATGGGACGTTGCGTTCCCTCGCGAGATCGGAGATTAATCTCACCACCTTCTCGGCCTGGGTGCTGTCCAATCCGGTAGTACTGAGGGAAAGAAAGGAGGAGGACGCCGAGAGCGAAGACGAAGAAGACGGAGAAGAAGGAGAAGAAGGAGAAGAAGGAGAAGAAGAAGAAGAAGAAGAAGAAGAAGAAGAAGAAGAAGAAGNGAAGAAGAAGAAGAAGAAGAAGAAGAAGAAGAAGAAGAAGAAGAAGAAGAAGAAGGGGTGAGCACGCGTTCTCGGGGAAAGCGAGGATGCGAAATGGAGAGCGAAAACAAATCCAAATAATAACAATGCGTACGAAGTATGGGTTCGAAGATATCCTCCCTCCGGACAAACTCACGGCTCGTCTGCGAGGAATATCCTTGGCTCCGTGATCAACTCTAATGCCACGGATAGCCTCCGCCTCTCGCCGCCACTCAATCCTTCGCCCCCGCCCCCGCCCCCGCCCCCGCCCCCACCCCCACCCATCCCCGCCCTCGATCTTCTACCGAATAGTCCCCTCCTCCCCTTCGTCATCACCCTTCCAAGCCACCCCCCGAAGCGTAATCGACGACCATTGCTATTACCCCCGCCATCCAACGTCGTTCGATCGCCGATCCTACGATCCGCCACACCCGTTAATCCCAGGGAGTTGAGCTTGCCTTCCGCCACCTCCACGTGATACGGAGTTGTCACCCTCCAGTCGTCGTCCTCGTCGTCGTCCGTAGTCCCCTCTTCCCGTATCGTCGTCGTATCGCCTCCATCTCGCCCCCCAATTCTCCTCCCACTACTAATACTGCCGCTACTACTACCACTCCTCCTCCTCCTTCTCCTCCCGCCCCCTCCCCCCTTTATCATTTCCATATACGACGCGAATACCAACGTCTCGCGGGGCGTGAGCATCCCGAAGAAGTTATCGTGCTGGGATAGCATGGCGATATCCCCCATGCGTTGCGAGAGGCGATATCGATATACGACATCGACTACTATGCCGTCGTCGCTGCCGTCCCAACTGCCGGTGACATCGTTGTTAGCATCGTCCTTCCCTGCCGCGGCGGCGACGTCGCCGATGGTCCGTACCTCCTCGTACCACACGAATCCTGATAGCGACAATCCCGAACCCTTCGGGGTGGTCCCGCCCAACGCGTTCAGGAACGTGCTCTTGCCCGCGCCGCTGGTAGCATCATCATTGCATATTATATGTATTGAGTGGGGGGGGGGTGGGGGGGGAGAGAAGGAGAGGGAATGGATTCGTTGTTTTTCATATTGGCGTTATTTTCGGGTGTGTAATCCAACTTGACACGATACACAAATAGCCTTCTCACGACAGTGGGGGGGGGGGCACCTCCTCCAAAACTACCGCCATCACTGGCCGTACCTAGGTCCGAGTATCCCGCAAAGGCATCCGTTCATGACGTATCCCGAGGACGGATGCAATAGCCAAGATGTCGCGTCATCGAGACAATCGAGATCGGACGTCGTCGTCGTGATCTCGGAAAGGCACCTCCCTCCCCCGTCGACCAACGACGCGCCGAGATCCTTCCATCGCAGTCCCCCCCCTCCTCCACCGGAGGATGGGACGATGGACGGCGAGGGATGCGACGAAGGACGCGTCGACGACGACGGCGCGGCGGCGATGACGATGTCGTCCACGACGTCGACGTCGCCGGGCTCGTCATGGAGACCGACGTCGGTATTGACATCGCGGACCGCCGCGGCGCATCCGATGATCAGGACGAGGAGGGGGAGGGGGCGGGAGGGAAGGAGGAACGACGGGCCGACCATTCGCCTCGTCGATACTGTCATCGTCATGATCATTGCGCGCGGCACGGCCACTTGCCGGGCATCTCGGCAGGTAGGAATCAGTAACTCCTCTTGGGCCCGGCATCGGCCCCGCCAGAAGAAGCGACTCAAGCTAGGTAATATTTCTTGAGTATCTCCTTACTTACGTAGATATCGTACCCTAGTTTTACACAGGGCTCGTGGTCCGCCTGTCCGTGGTCCTCCTCATTGGCTCGTGCCTGCCCCATAAAACGAGCGCCTCCCGGTACGAGGGTGGCGACGAGGCAGGAGGGGCGGCAACATCCCCAGTTATATAATAACTCCCCCGAAAGAAAACAAAGAAAAATGCAACTCCTTGGCGGATATGACGCGACGAAGCTCCGGCCGCAATTGAAAATGGCCGTCGCCCGCTTCAAGTTGGCGTCGAACAAGAAATCGGCGCTGATCGGACAGTCTAGTCGCGACGTCGCGAAATTATTAATGGAACGTCCTCCCCAGGAGGAGAGGGCGCGCATCGTGGTCGAATCGATGATCAGGGACGAGAATACCATACAGGCATACGAGATGTTGGGCCTGTCGTGCGATTTGCTGTACGAGCGAATCAACATGATATCGTCCCGATCCAATTCGAAGAGGGGGGGATGTCCCGTCGATTTGATCGAATGCATCTCGACGTTGATATGGTCATCGACGGTATTGGATTCGATACCGGAATTGATCGAAATTCGGAAACAATTACGCCACAGGTACGGTAGGGAATTCGAGTCCGACGCCGTACGGAACGCGGGGGGCGTCGTGAATCCCAAGGTTTGTTCGAGGCTGTCCGTATTGCCGCCATCGGAGGACGACGTTCTGTCGCGCATGGAAAAAATCGCGCTGGACCACGATATCGAATGGAGGAGGCCTCCCGCGAATGCCAACCTCGATCCGCACCCTCCCGTGATAATGCCGTCGCCCCTCCCGAACAACGGCTCACGCGATGATGAATATGGTCCCGCACCCCCCCCGAGGATGATCCCACCCGACGACATCGACGAGGAGGACATATACGTGCCGGGACCCGGCGGTGTCCACGCCGCCACCGGTGACGATGGCGCGGGGGAGAACGCGGGTCGGGGGGAAATCACCGTACCCGCGACGATCGGACGGGGGGGGTACGGACGTCAGGTCTCCGACCTCACGTCGTCGTATGGCACGAACGACCCCGGGTACAACGAGCTCGTCGCGCGCTTCGCGAGTCTGCAGAGATGAAACGATCGGTCCCCCCTCTCTCATTGAATATTGGTCGAGTGTGGAGATACATCGCGAATATGTTGCGTTACGTGGTATATTACTATCATGCGGCATAATTATATATCCCTCCTCTGCATGTTTTGCGATGTCGCATCAACGCCACACCGCAGTACATGTATAATAATCGGCATGGTGCATAGAATATATTGAATGGATTATGGAACGGGAGATACCATAGGGAAGTGTATGAATGCAGCAGAGTCGATAATTATGATAATTGTTTATCGCTAGTCGACGATAATACCTTTTATTCGCCTTGTTCGTTTTTTTGCGATGTATCTTCGAGAGTAAGAAATCCATCGTCCAATCGGTGGCGTTATGCCCAGTCCATTGAGGGAATTGAGAAATGTCCGAGATCTAAGCCATGATATTATCAATACGGCCGGCTTTTTTTTTTTTCCCCCTTCACGTGGCGAGCAAGATGCTGGCATGAATCGCGTATCCATCGCCCAATATCCTCTCGTGATATTCCGTGGTTCGGGTCCTGACGAGGAGTCTCCACGACCCGCCATCGTCGTCGACGGCTTCGTCGGCATCGTCGCGCGAATCGCGAGTGTCGCGCATCGGAGGACGACTCGACGACGACGACGACGACGACGATACACGCGGCAATGGACGATCGTCGTTCAATAAACTCGAGGCGTACAGATCGTACTCCTCCAATAGCGCGCGTCGTTCCCCGTGCGTCATGCGCCTCCTTCGTTTCCTCCTCCTCCCCCCATTGTCCCGACGACGACCGCCCTCGTCGCCGTCGCCATCGTATCGGAGCGCCGATACTTGCATATCGGTGCCGCCATCGGTACCGACGCCATCATCGACGGTGGCGGTGCCGTTCACGTTGCCGTACATCCCCTCGAGTATTTCGAAATTGTAAATGTCGGGATGAAGATTATTCTCCGGATTGTCGGTATAATCCATGCAATTTCCCATGTCGGCATTGTGAAAATTCTCGTCGCTGTGTCCAAGCCCGAGGCCGTGTCCGAGCTCGTGACACATGGTGTACCCCCTCGTCGCGTTATTCGTGCCCCCGAGGTAATAATCGTTCATCCTCGCGATGCTCGACACTATGTACCCGTCCCTCGTCAATATCTGATTGATCCCGTTCCATTCCGTCGGGCCGTAATCTCCGTTGCATACCTTCATGGCGCGGACCACGCCGCGGCACATGGGATCGTACTCGAGATCGGTCCGCACGTCGAGGGTTACGGCATCGGGATAGCCGTCGTCCCATTCCGATGCGTACCTGGCGAGGTAGTCGTGCCAATCGCTGCCGTTGGATAGATTGTCCACGATTTGCAATCTCAATCCGCCCATGCCGTCGATCGATGCATCCCCGTCGTACCCCCCCCCCCCCGCGTCGTCGTAATCCAACGGCAACCACGTCTCGGTCACGCCCACGCTGCCGAGATTCGGATCTCCCTCGGGATAACCCGGCAACCACTCCGTCGGATCGACGTCGTATCCGACGTCGTCGCCGTATATCGAGACGTATATCCCGAACGTGATTAGTACCAATACCATCACGAGGGACAAGCGCATGCATTGTCGAATCGCGTTCGAGCGACAATCGCCGTCGTGAACGTCGCATCCATCGCTCATTATTTTATGCGCAACGTAACAATGGTCGTTTTTCGTTTTGGATATATATATATCAGATGAAGATGCTATTCTCTCTTTTCATATTTTGATGTGTGGGAGAGAGGGGGGCCGGGGGCGCCGGGTTGTCAGCATGGTGTAGAGAGAGTGTATGGTACGATAGTAGTGTATCGTGTCGAACGGTATCTTTATAGCAGGTCCCTGACGACTCTCTCAAACTCTCCTCTCGAATTTTTCGAACAAATTTTGGCGTAATCCTGCTGCGTAGGAATTGTTAGATGCAACGTTCTACTCCACGCACCACGATTCCTCTCTATCGTAACATACGGGGTCTAGTCAAAATATACCGGCTCCTACGTTTCAACGGTCAAAAAAA
>JALLBA010001082.1:0-13628 GCA_036939675.1 Cyclostephanos invisitatus
TTGATTTTTTTGTTACGGCACACTAATTAAGTGGGTTGCACAAAAATAAAATGATGACACTCCCAGTGCAACCTGGAGGGGCACAAATACCATGACAAAGGCTGTAATATGAACAGATTATCAAAAAATTATATGAGTTCCGCGTGTACGGACGCATAGTATTCGTATTTTATCTAGAGGAAGCTGGAGTGAGATTTTTGAAAATACGACTTCGGTTGAATTCGGCACATAACCCGAACATAAATACTTTGTTGGGTATGTGGAATCGCTTCGAAGACCAAAAATGTATCGCTAAAAGGAGTTTTTTGACGATCAGGTTCACTTATCGCTCAAGAAGCATCGCAGCGACAAGAAAATGCCGTCATTCATTGGTAGGAGTATCATCTGTAAAATGATACTGACCGGTTTGGCGCGTAACAAAAATTCGAAACCGTAGTAATAATGAGAAACGTCAAAACCCTGACCGAACGACTTCTAATACGTATTGATTCCTACATTAAATGCGCGCCGGCCGATGTTTTCCTTTCCCAAAAAAATTTCCACGGCGCGCACCTAGGTAAACGGGCGCTGCGCTTTTCGTGGAAAATTTTGAAAGCGAGAGGCAGTGTTTGGAGAGTTTGGCATGCTTTTTTTTCGAGGCTCCACCCCCTCTCTTCCCTCGTTGGTTAAATAATTGACTCGCAACACGAACTCCACCCATCCACACCCGTGCGTGCAACATTGGTCCCCTTTTCATCATGAGGAGACAATAACGCGGAGTTAAATTTCTGATAAAAAATCAGTCGGTGCCGACAATACGCATCGACGTCGCGGGGAAGGTCTAATCGTTGATTTACTTTCTGCAGGAGGTCTTTTTCGCGATATCCAGTCCAAGGAGAGTGGGCGGGTCGGCCGAGAGGACGAACCAAAACGACGGCCCCTTTGAAACCGCCGTGCAGGACGAATAAACCAAGAGACATATAGATTCCCCTTTTTCTATCCCCACAGCTAAACATTAAGCTGTGGGAAGGAGCCGGAGACCGAGGAATAAATAAACATCCTTTTCTCATAAATCATGGGGGATGCCATCTCGAGCCTGCTCTTCCAACCCCCGCCCCCCACCCGACTCAAGGAATCGAAGGTGATATGGCTAACAAATTCCCACGGGAAGCGAATACCGAGCTTCTTCGTCGAGTGCGCCGTCGACGAGCGCACCGGGGAGGGGATGAGGGCTCCCCATCCGGGCGAGTCGTCGCAGCACTACCACAGCAGGGGGGAGGGGACCGATGCGGACATCTACGGCAACGGGGGGGGAGGGGGGTACAATGCCTCGGGCGGGGCAATCGGAGGCGTACCCTCCTCGCCGCACATACGCACCCCCAAGGAACTGGAAATGACCGTGGCCATGGGACGCAGGCTCGGTCACGGCGCGCCCACGATACTGTACAGCCACGCGAACGCCGAGGACCTGGGGAATATATACCCCTGGTGTAAATTCCTTAGCAAGATGCTCGGCGTCAACATATTCGCGTACGATTACACGGGATACGGACTAGCGACGGATCAGGGTGAGTTTATTTCTTGGATCGAGGTTGGTTCGATGTGGAAAGGGCGTGCGCGACCGGGGGTTGGTCGTGGATGGTTCGAAATTCTCCCGATCCCTTGTTCCAAGTCCGTGCCTTACGCTCACCGCCTTGCTCGTCCCCCTTCCCCCCCCCTCCCCTCGTTTAGGCCCCCCCTCTGAAGACTACTGCTTCGCGGACATAACCGCCGCGTACGCATATCTGACCTACGTACTCCAGATACCCCCGTCCTCCATAGTGCTATACGGCCGGTCCCTCGGGTCCGGACCGTCGTGTTTCCTCGCTGCCAGGACAGCGGAGGAGGGTGACGCAGTCGGCGGCCTCATCCTCCACGCCCCCTTCCTCTCCGTCTACAGGATAGTCATCGATTCCGGCTGCACGCTGCCGGGGGATCGCTTCCCGAACGTTGACTTCGCCCCAAGCATACGCAGTCCGGTCCTCTTCATTCACGGGACGAAGGACAACATAGTGCCATTCAACCACTCGGAACGGCTGCTCGAGACTATCCTCGAGCCGTACAGGGCCGATCCGGTGTTCATCAAGGGGATGGGACACAACAACGTCCACGCCAGCGTGCGGCCGATGTTCATAGATAGATTGAGGAGGTACTTCGACATGCACGTACTGCCGAGTATAAGGGCGGAGAGGATGATGGGTCCCTCCAGAATATCGCTCGACTCACGAACGAGATCGAAAAAACAGCTGGCCCGGTTAGTCGACGTGGATGTGGCGTAGGCTCGCACATAAGCGGTGAATTCTGCCGCCACATTTTATTTGTATGATAGAAATATTTTTTAGTGGACGATGATGAGGGGGGGTGGGGGGGAAACAAACTTTCGATCCCCCCCCCCTCGTTGATTCTTTTTATAAATAGTGGCGCGACACAAAAGGGAAGGTTGCAGCCGCTTACCGCCATGAGTGGTAATTGGGAAATATGGGCGACTCGTCGAAGATGCAAGCATAGGAACGAGCGTCTGACAGAACCCTCTCGGACATAGCTGGCCAAACGAGAAGGGGGACTAGTAATTGTACTAATTGAATTAGTAGAATTTCGTAGACAGACACAGAATATCTGCATTTAGTTGTGTCCCTCAATCCAGTGTAGGTCGGGTTGGGTCGTCACGCTGGGCTGTCGCAGCATCGATCTTTTTCCTCTCGGCGCAGGCTTAGCTCCTTGTAATACTGGTGACCAGGGGTGTAACGTAGAGAATAAGCCTCAATTAGAAAGGAAGCACCCATCTCTTGATAATTTTTTTTGCGAGAATACAACTTGTAAAGGGTTTCAAACCGAAGAACGGGAGATGGTTAGAATCGATCCATCGGTGGGATCGGTGTTGGGAGTCGGTCGAGGAACAGGTGCGATGCGCATATCCGCACATGCACGCTACTATCGTTTCATGGAAGCAATGCGATTGGAGGGGGAACGAACTTTTTCCCCGATGAAAAAGATGATTTATGCAAGAAAAAATGCCTAGGATAAGACGCGTGCACACTGGGCACGACAAAGAGGCAAGGCGAATGAAGATCACAAACTTCGAATGAAAATGTGGCGAAGTTCACATCATGCGCACATGATGAATTTTTCTCGATCTAACATTGAAAATTACATACAGCATCTTATTAAAGGCCGATAACGACTTTCGGATACATGGAGAGCTCGTGGCCTTCCTCCATATAAAAGCCGTATCGATATGGCACCCCTCCCCCAATAGTCCATCTTCCCGCGAAGAAAACGTCATTTCGTGAATATCTCCATGGCAATCATGAGCCCTAATCTCGTGCATAAATCTCGTCCATCCAAAATCTCATATACGGACCCCTCCCGTGATGACTAT
Organism: Cyclostephanos invisitatus; assembly: GCA_036939675.1. Lineage (NCBI taxonomy): Eukaryota > Bacillariophyta > Thalassiosirophyceae > Thalassiosirales > Thalassiosiraceae > Cyclostephanos > Cyclostephanos invisitatus. Next base: position 3,398 of record JALLBA010001082.1, read on the forward strand.
ATACATCGAGTTACTTCAAACGCTCTCGAAACCCTATTTGAATTTCTCCGTCGAACATGCGCGTGTGCATTACTCCCGCTAGCCCCGAACGGACCGATCAAGATCGTCGGGCGTCCCCCCCCAACACGCGAGATGCATACGGTAGACTCCCCCCCCCCCCATCGCCCCCAATCCTCACCGCTCCCCCTTTCTCATCTGACGAGCCAATAAAGTAGCACCATGACGAGGACCACGAATCCGACGAGGTAGCACATGTGCTTCGCACCCCCCCGTTCGAGCATGATTCCCATCCTAGCGAGGCTCACCGTGAGCATATCCCCCACGTTCGTGAAACCATCGCCCATACTATCCAATAACGAATTCTGCTCTCGTACCTCGTTGCCGATGTCTATCGTCAATCCCTTCAACCTCGCGACCTGCTCGGATAATTCCGATATCCGATCGTTGTTCTGCTGTTCCATTATGGACGCGTTGGCCTCGTGGGAGGACGACAGGCCGCCGCCACCGCGACCGCGATTGCCGGAGCCGGAGGAGCCTCGGCCGGATTCGAGATTGCCGTACATGTCCTCGCCTGGTCGTCCGTTCGTGGGACGTTGGCGCATTTGGTGTATTTTTGCCCCTCCGATCCCTGGTCGTGGCACGTGCTTTTTTGTGTTGCGTCCCGGTTTTTCTCACGCTCGATCCGATCGCTCGATACGCTCGCTCTATCTTTAGTGGCTTTAAACGGTCCGGGTGTCCTATGTACCATTTCAGTAGAGACTTGTGCAAGGGACACCCGAACCCCCCCCGGTTTTTTTCGTTTAAGGCCACTCTTATGTAACACTCCGTGGTCTGAAAGTATTAGGCTTTTTGCTATTTTAGTTATTTCTTCCCTGTGTGTGGAGCCTCCGTAGTCATGGTCCTTGGAGAGGAATCAGTTCACTTACCTACGGGGCTTCTGCTTCGACGTCACATTCGACGCCTCATTGACACCTCGCTTCCCCTTACTTGGCTTGCTCCCCTTCAGGCAGCGGCGCGGGGCGGGCGATCCAATATGCAACTTCACTTCCGTGATGGGAAAAAAATCTGCCGATCGGACGGGTCGGTCACATTGTTCCTTCATTTTTTTTAGTTCAACGAGAGAGGGAGAGAGTGAAGGGGCATATGCATGAAGACCGAAGACCACGGAGAAGCAAGCGCGACCTTGATAGGAAAGAATCATAATTTCCCCTCTCTCCAAATATATATATCCATTAAAAGGTCCCCCTCGAATGACGATGATGGCGATTACGACGCCCGCGAGGAGGAATCTTGGCACGCACATTTTCCGCGCAGGACAAGCGATGATGGCTTCGTCGTCGTTGGCCTCTCTTCCTTCGACGAAACATTCGCCGTTCTCCACCCTCGATGGCGGCAAAAACGCCGCCGTCCCCTCCTCCGGTGGTAGTACCACCAGTCGATCGCTTGGCTCTTCGTCGTCCATGTCGTCTTCGTCTTCGTCGTCGTCGTCGTCGTCGTCACATTCCCTACTCATCCTCGGCAAGCCGGGTGGAGGTAAGGGCACGATATCCGGCAAGATACTCGACGATTTTCCGCAATTTCGACACGTTAGCACCGGGGACGAGTTGCGTCAACACGTTCGGAATGGCACCGCATTGGGCATGGAGGCGAAGAAGTACATGGACGGTGAGTGCTTTGGGGAAAGGGAGAAAAAAGGGGATATCTAGACGTTTCGTTTGTATTTCCCTAAATCAACCTCAATAAACAATATCTTATAACCTCCTTCGCTCTCCATTTCTCTCCTCTCCCGAAACAAATATAAACGAAAAAACAACACGAAAAAAAAAATGATTAATAAACACAGACGGGTGTCTCGTGCCCGACAGGGTCATGATCGACCTCGTCATGGGCGACGCGCTCGAGGCGATCAAGTCCGGTCAATCGTTACTACTCGATGGCTTCCCCAGGACGATGGAACAGGCCGTGGCCCTCGATCGGAATCTCGACGTCGACCTCGTCATCAACCTATGCGTCCCGAACGACGTCATCATAAGTCGCATATCCGATCGGTGGATACACCCGTCGTCCGGGCGTATATATAGCTACTCGTACCGCCCTCCCAAGAATGTCGGATTCGACGACGAGACGGGCGAGCCTCTCGTGCAGAGGGACGACGACAGGCCAGAGAGCGTTCTGAGACGGTTGGAGAAGTACGAGGCGGTGACCAGGCCGCTCGTTCGATACTACGAGGAGAAGGGGGTCATACAGACCTTTAGGGGTACCATGAGTGACGTCATATATCCGGAGGTGAAGCGTTGGCTCGACGATCAGCTATCCGAGGACATTCATCATCCGACGCTCGACTCTGGATATGGAATGAAGAAGGCAAATGCATGAAAGTATCCATACTATTATTTTTGTTTTGTAAACTTGGGGGAAAACGATGGGGGAATGGACTGGGGGGGAAAGAAGTGTATGGGAGGGTGCCCACGAGGTGTATTATGACCCGGTGAATAAATATCAGAGGCCGGACCTCGGGGTGGGTGTATTTTTACTATCTCTGGAAAATTCACGAGGGTTATCTCACACTCCGCTATCTACTATTACTTACTTAAATAAGCAATGTTGCTTTTATATCCTATGATATCCTATTCTGCGGACAGGATGTGTATTCAAACTTCAAGGCGTGACAACATCCTCCGTGGAAAGAATAAGACAAAGCCAGATATATGAAGTATGGTTCGGTCTGGGACGAACCGGCACCTCTTATTGACGTTAGACACTGGTGAAAGGTGGGATATGGAGTTGGTAGTCATCGTGCTCGTTGTCTGGCAGGTGTATCGTGCGTCATAATGTCGTCAGGTTAATAACAAAAACTCTAAAGCTGCACAAGTTAACGACTCTATGTACAAAAAAGTAAGATGTCACGTTGTTTTTACCAAAACGTATCTTACAAGAAAAAAATCACTGGAAGACCTCGACCGTCCTTCCATCACTCGAACTTCCCATCGCAATCATCCGGGAGTCCGAGGCAATGTCCAAACCGGGCGCAAGGATTTTGAGGTATCTATCGAAGTACAAGCTCTGCTTCACGAGTAGGCCGAATTCCCGGGGAAGTTTCAAACCATTATCCTCCGTGACGGCCACGATCTTAAGGAGCATATTCGTCACCTCCTCCTCGTCGAAGGATATAGTCGCGCTGACGGTACCATCGCTCCCAAGGCCCACGGCCGCGATATCGGGGGATACCCTCGACATGTTCGTCATTACCTGCTCGATGTCGCGCCCGAACTTCTGAATGTCGACATTTGCATCCGTCGCGCCCATGTTGCACATCGCCCTCGCCATACCCTCGTAATCCCCCGTCGCCAACGCCGAACTTAGCTCCCCGACGGCCGCGAACGTCCTCTCGCCAACCCGTCCCACCATGCCAAAGTCGATGAACCCCACACGTCCGTCGTCCAATACCAGGAGATTGCCGCCGTGGACGTCGGCGTGAAACCACGGCATGTTCATCACCATGGACGTCCAGGTGTTCAGCGCCGTTACAATGAGGGACTCCGGATCGTTCGTGATGCCACGTATCGACTCGGCGTCGACCATCGAAACCCCACGCAATCTTTCCATCGTCAGCACCCTCCTAGTAGTCAGGTCCCTGTACACCTTCGGCGCCGTGACCCTGTCCCCCAATCCCTGGATGCGCAAGAAATCACGAAATTCCTCGATGTTCGACGCCTCCCTGTCGAAGTCCAATTCCTCGAGCATCGAACTCTTCACATCCCCGGCGACCGCGCTGAGCGACGTACGTTCGAAGTCCGGCTGTAAGAATTCGAGAAGTCGCGATGCGATGTATATGAAATTCAGATCCGCCTTGAGCAGCTCGTCGATACGGGGCTTCTGGACCTTGATCACCACGTCCTCGCCAGTCCTCAGCCTCGCGGCATGGACCTGCGCGATGCTCGCCGATGCCAGCGGCGTCTCGTCCACGTACGAATACTTCGACGAGATTTTCCCCCCGAGCTCACTTTCGATAATGGCTTTCACGACGTCCCACGACAGCGGTTCCGTCGAATCCAGGCACTTTTGAAATTCCAATACATACTCCTTCGGAAATAGGCTAGGACTGCTGGCAACGAATTGCCCCAGCTTGACGTACGTCGCACCCAATCGTTCGAACAATTTACGGAGTGCCACCGGATACGAGAATTCCTCTGGCACGCGTCCGGGACGCTGTATCGGGGAGAAGTCCTGGAGTGTGCGGGATATCGCGACGTAGGCCTGGAGTGTGCGGGATGGCGCCGCCCGAGGACCGGCGTCGTAGGCGGCCGTGACGATGTCGCGAATCAGGGACAGCGCCTCATCGGAGGATCGATCGCGCAGGGTGCGCTTCGGTGGTCTGGTTGTGGCGGATGAGGAGGCGGTGGCGGAGGAGTTGGAGCGATTCGACGTGGCCGTCAGTCTCGTCGTCATCCGCGTGCCCCGTGGCGATGCGGGAGCGAGGATGAACGCCGTGGACGACGAGGCGGCGAGGGCTAACAGCAGCGCGGGAAGCTTGTATTTTGCCATCTTGTTCCGTCCCCCCCCGAGAGATCTGTGAACGCAATATACTAATGACATTTTGATGGACGGTCGCTTTGGCTGTGGATTTTTGATAGTTGCGCTGTATCAGGCTGCATCTCTGAAAGTATGAGTCAGCACTGAAAATTAGGAGTGCCGTAATTTTTGTCAAATGGTTCTCTTCATTATTCAATTGTATGATAATACTTAATGATTGGTTCGTTCGATGATTGTTTATTACATCTTCTAGAAACTCTAATTTACCTTTATTTGTTGGATCGTCTCCATGCGAGTTGCTGGCATGTGGTTGTTATTCCTATCAAATCCTTAAGCTCCAGCCCTTAGCAATCAGCAGCAACCAGAAGTCATCATACTTATAAAAGGGAACGGCAAAACACTGTCCAGTAAGAAGGGAATTTATTCTACGGGGAGATACAACAACTAATACAGGAAGTAAAAAATGAAACTGGGCCGACAGAAGTACACTAATCAAAATTAGTCAGGCCATGATTATTCCGCGCGGCATGGTAACATAACAATGACGTCGTGTCTGCTTTCCGTCGGGACCCCGAAATGTTGATTTTCTGACGACTTTATTAGTGACCATGCATAAAAAAAAAATTCTAGTCGACCCACTTGCCCAAGATCGCAGCCTTATTCTCAACAACGGCCGCCGCAACGGCGTCAGCGTCCATATCGGCGTACTTGGACAGGTCCACGGGATCCTCCCACGAGAAGAACTTCTTCCCGTCCTCGACGTAGCTGTCCCGACCGAAGTGGCAGTACGCCGCCGTCTTGTTATACTTGGGCTCCCTGAGCTGCAGATCGCGCGCGAGGGCGCCCGGTCTGCAGTCGAATTCGAGCTTGATGATGTCCGTGATGGCCTGGGCCGTCATGCCCTCCCGTTCGGTGCCGTAGGTCTCGACGAACAGGGACAGCGGCTTGGCCACGCCGATGGCGTACGACAGCTGCACCAGCGCGCGCTTGCAAAGGCCGGCGGACACGACCGACTTGGCCATCCAGCGACACGCGTACGCGGCACTCCTGTCGACCTTCGTGGGATCCTTCCCGGAGAAGGCCCCGCCGCCGTGCGCACCCCACCCTCCGTAGGTGTCGATGATGATCTTGCGACCCGTGAGGCCGGCATCTCCCTGGGGACCGCCGATGATGAACTTCCCGCTCGGATTGAGGTGGATGTGACAGTCGTCGCGATTGTAGATGGAGAGGGCGCTCTGTCCGTTCTTGAGCGTGATGGATTCGAGGGTCTTCACGATGACGTGATCGTGAATCAGCTCGTTCATCTCGGCCATGGAGGGTGCGATCTCCTCCTCCCCGGTCCACGCCGGACGGTTGTCCTTCCCGTCCTGCTCGACGGAGCGCTTCGCCTTGGACGGCTCGGCGTGCTGGGTCGAGATGAGCACCGTGTGTATCTTCGTGGGCACGACGGATCCGTCCGCGAGCTGATCGTAGCAGATGGTGACCTGGGTCTTGCCATCGGGACGCAGCCACCAGAGCGTACCGTCCTTGCGGACGTCCGTGAGCTGCTTCCCGAGCCAATTGGCGAGCAGGTGCGTCAATGGCATGCAGCACTCGGTCTCGTCGGAGGCATATCCGAACATGATGCCCTGATCTCCGGCGCCCACGTCCATGTCGTCCTTGCCGACGTGCACGCCGCCGGCGATGTCGGGCGATTGCTTGTTGATGCGCACCAGGACCTCGCAGGTGTTGTGATCGAGTCCCTTCGATTCGACGGACGACAGATCGTCGACGAAGGAGCTGAATCCGATCTCGCGGACCTGATCGCGCACGATCTTCTCGTAATCTAGATTCGCGGCGGTCGAGATCTCGCCGAAGACCATGACCATGTTGTCCTTCGTGGCGGTCTCGCACGCGACCTTCGACATTGGATCGGCCTTGAGGCACGCGTCAAGGACGGCATCGGACACCTGATCGCAGAGCTTGTCGGGATGGCCCTCGTTGACGGACTCGGAGGAGAAGAGGAAGGAGCGTACTTCGACCATGGTTGGATGAGGGGATAATTTTTTGGGTGCGTTGTAAATTTTGTGGACGACAAGCTTTGGGGAGGTCTGTGGTTGAGGCCGCGCGCGTGGTGATTTGCAATGCGATTTGCAAGATACGATACCAATAATATCGTACTAGGAGTATGTATCGAACGGAGTCTTGTTTTGGATTGGCCTCCTATCAATTTCGATAATAAGTATTCCTACGCAGGATCTCTACTGCACGTGTCAGCAAATTTTTGTCGTACGGAGGTAGGTACAGTAGGTACCTATGTGCCCCGAGAGGACAACGGACCACGTACAGACTTAAACTCCTTTCTCCATTTCCTTCCACATTATCGTGTAGTAGTACGATATGGTACTTTTCAGGGCAACCGTGGCCTGATAGAGGGGACACGATGCGATGTCTCCCTTGACTGAGCACGGCCGGGAAAGCGGAGCTTCTCATCCCCCTCAATCATTCCATGTCATAATAATATACCAATTTCTATCCACGTGACAATGGCCGAACACCATCCGCTTAGGGGACGCGATCACGAATCGACGTCGACGTCCCACGCGAAACTCAACGCAATCGCCGAAATTCGTGCCAAGAATTGCGCATCGGCGAAGATGCCGGATTTGTCGCATTTGAAATTGAGTGATTACGACAACGTGTATGAACCGAGCGACGATACCTACCTGCTCATCGATGCCATCGGCGTGGATATCGACAATGTCATCGTCGACGAAGGGAAGAGGGGAGGAATGGGGGATGAGGGTTTGGGGGGTTGGGAGGAGGGGGAGAAGAATTACGTCCACCGATGCCACGACCGACATCACGGACGAATTAAGGGGAGGAAGATCGAAATCACCACGCTCGAAATCGGATGCGGCACGGGCGTCCCGACCGTCTACCTCGGCAAGCGCCTGCGCGACATTAAGAGCTCCGCCATCACGCACCACGTCACGGATATAAACCCCGACGCGATACGCATCGCGAAATGCACCGCAAAAGCGAACGGTCTGCCCGAATTCGTCATCCGCGTGCATCTATGCGATTTGGCATCCGAATTACTCGACGAATTGAGGAACGGGGTCGACGTATTGATATTTAATCCGCCGTACGTGCCAACGCCGAACGACGAGGTGGGTTCCGATGGGATCGAGGCGAGTTGGGCCGGGGGCGTCAATGGACGGATCGTGCTGGATAGGGCATTGCCTCAGATCGCTCAACTGTTATCATACCCTCACGGCGTGGCATACGTCGTCGTGGTTGACGACAACTATCCCGAGGAGATATGTCGCATCATGAACGAGAGGTACGGCATATTGGTAATTCCTTGGTTGCGCAGACGCGCGAGGAACGAATATTTGACGATATTGAAGATGACAGCAACGCGAGAATATGTATCGGATTTGGATAATATGGGTAACAAACGTGAGTATGAAAGTCACAAATGAACATAATATGAGTGGATTCTTCCATCGGTCGCCCATCGAATGATATTTTGGGAGGGAGGCACTTTAATCGTTGACACGCGTCACACAAAGAGAGACACTGATGATATCACATCACGAAAACGAATATTGTACACATTTAAGAAGTAACCTTAAAAATTACCTGTTCCCCCTTACATCAAATGAGCACAATGTTGTCGATCAATCGGACCGTTCCCAATATGCACGCCAGGGAAATGATGCAACCATCGCCGCCCACCCTTGTCAGTGGTCGCATGGTCTCCGCGTCATCGATCGACACGTATTGTACCTCCGATATCATCGGTTCCGTTTCCAATATACCCTCGACCACCTCCCGCAGGTCGACGGCGTCCACCTCCTCCATGCCCCTCGCAAAGCGCGACTCATACACCTCCCTCGCCGCGCACAGCGCCCTGTACAGTACGGGCGCCCGTGATCGCTGTTCCGACGTGAGGTACGCGTTCCGACTGGACATTGCCAATCCATCCCTTTCCCTCACGGTATCCATGATTCGAACGCCGATGTTCATGTTCAAATCGTCGACGATCCGACGTATGAGCACGCATTGGACGGCATCCTTCTGCCCGAAGTACGCGCGGGTGGGCCGCACGATGTTGAATAGCTTGGTAACGACCGTCGCCACACCACGGAAATGACTCGGGCGGGATATGCCCTCCCTGGTCATTTCGAATCCCTGACAACATGCGTGATAAAATGTAGCATCAAGGGGTTAAGACTTTTTTTTCGCATTGTGACACATGAATGTGACAATTCGATACACACCGTCGGCTCCACATAAGACACGTGGTTTTTACCGTACATCGCGTCGGACGATGGCGCGAAGACGTGGTCCTTCGTTTTTGATATACCAACATGAAACGAGAAACGAAGCGGAGGAGATCGTTAACTGTCACGAAAAAAATGTTCTCCTTCCCTGACGAAAGGGGGGGACGCGGAAACTCACCACGCCGATGCTCGATAGCAAATCCACGTCCTTCTCCAACTGCCTCGGATATTTGTCGAGATCTTCGCCCACCCCGAATTGCGTCGGATTGACAAAGATGGACGCGACGACGACATCGTTCTGGGATCGTGCGGCTCTTAGTAGCGAGAGATGCCCTGTGCGGGGGGGGGGGGGGGGGGGGCCGGGGGCCCGCCGCCCNGGGGGGGGGGGGGGGGGGGGGGGGGGGGGGGGGGGGGGGGGGGGAGAGAGAGAGGTTGGACATGGCGAGTTTAAAAATGATTGTGAAATTAGAATCGAGTATACATCCACCATCGTGGCGAATCGTCGCTGAAATAATCAGGGGCGTGGCCAGGCACTAGGCACGTGCTATCCCCCCCCAAACGTAATCCCCATTTTCGTTCGGTTAATTCGTTTCCCTCCTCGTTTTTTTTGTATTTACCTTCGTGAAGTGCTCCCATGGTCGGCACGAAGCCCACCGATACGGACGGATCGTACGCCTCCCTCGTCGAACGCATCGATTCGATGGTGGGATGGATCGACGGACGCGTATTCGTCTTCTTCGTAATATCGGATCCTCCTTCCTCCTTCATAATCATCGCGGTGGACATATTCGCACGCGACACACACGCGATGCCTTTACGTCCTCCTCCGTCCCCTTGAAGTTGTATTGAATCGAATCGATGGTTCGACCGCCCGACGTAGTGGGCATATGACGAATTGCCCCGACGACACCGGTGTTCCTCGCACCGCAGACGGCGGAATGACGTTGGGTCGAATGCGTCCGAACCGATGTTGCAGCTACGGAGGATGGAAGTGACGACGCGTGGCAAAAGCTCCCTGCTGATTCTGGTGCGGTAGAATCGTTGGCAGACGGCGCTCGTGGACATTGGTCGCTTAATTTAGTGTAGTAGCATGGGTGTTGAGGTTACCATGGCCGATGAGGTCGGGGCGGGGGCGGCCGGGTGCTGCATGCTCTTCACTCTTCATGTCCGGTGTCAACGCGTCAGTCCGTCTTCCAGGTGGAGAGGGACCGCAGGTACGTACTTACTTACGCTACTTCCTGCCCCCGCCGTCCGTCCGTCCGACGCCACGCAAATTCATTTAGGAAGCAACGATAGCAGGAGTATTTTTTTTGGGGAGGAAATCCAAAATGCCTCACTTAGCGATAGGTTTTTTTTTCTTCGTAGGAATTAATACAAAATCGCTAAAGTGAGGTATTTTCCAGGTGAAAAGCTCTATATAAAGGCAT
>JALLBA010001083.1:0-11605 GCA_036939675.1 Cyclostephanos invisitatus
ATCCTAAAAGTAGTGGTATTTGGGCAGTCGTCCCTTTATTTTTTTTTGACTTTCATTTTACCAAACAATACGTACGTAGATTCTACCTCTAGTATCTCTAGAACAAAAAATTGCATACTCCTACGAAAAAAACGCTCCCAAAAAATGCAAGGAAAAACGAACTGGTGTTTCAACAGTTCTCTCTGTACGAATTCCTACGCTTAGTATGATGTATTGTCAACATCAACTGTATTGGGTCTTTCGCGTGTCTCACTTCCCCGTCTTAAAATCTTGTTCCAGTGTATGCAGACATGAGAATAACAAGATCTGGAGAAACTTTAGGACAAATAGGAAGAAAAACGAATGTCTGAGAAACACGAAGGTGACGATGTGCAAACGACAACCCTTAGTAAAAAATGGGCCTTCACATCGACAAAAACACAACCTCAACCGACGACCGACTAAGGGAAGAGACGGAGCCACGCCACTTGGTGAGCGTTGGGATGCACCGACCCAACCGGAGGATACTAGTATTTATTCAACATTTCCGGAGCCTCGTCCTCCCTCGTCAGAGAAGTCGATAAATAATAAAGATCGACGAAAATTCTTCAAAAAAAAAAATACTCGACGTCTCGTGGTGCGAGTTGGGGAACAATGACGTCGTCTACCACGCGCGATGGAAGGGGCGTCGACGATGGATCGTCGCCATCGACGACGACGACGACGACGGCGGCGGCGGCGGACGACGTTCCCCTCCTCGCGGCGTGTCGACATCTCCTCCAACCCAGCGGGTGCATAGTCGGGAAGGACGTCGCATCTGCGATCCTACCCAATTTCCCCACCTTCTGCTCGGCCATTCCCAAAACGAAAACGACCGACGGGATGATGCGAGCGGGCGCCGGAGGGGGGGGAATGGGAGGGAATACGAGGAGGATGGCACTCGCGTCTATCGACGGCCGCGCGCCTCTGAGTCACGATCGCGTTCGGGACTTCTGCGTCGACTACTACGGACCGGCATTGCACTCCCTCGGATTCGGACGCGGCGATCGGATAGCCCTGGTGTTGCCGAACGGTCCCGAATTGGCATTGGCGATAGTCGCCACGTCCCACTGGGCGAGTTGCGTCCCATTGTCGGCGAATGGCGCGCTAAGCGAGCTCGAGTCGGATCTGCTGCGATGCGGCGCGAACCTCGTCGTTGGACCGTACAGCGGACGGCTCGCCCCGGCGCCGTCGCCGGTGAATAACAATGCCAATGATCGCGGGGGGGGGGGGACAATGACAGCGTCGAACACGATCGGTTCAACGTATCGAGCGCGACGAATGCCGTGCGGGATTGGTCGGCATTCCGCACGATCGAGGAATGCGCGAATAAGATTGGCATTCCGTTCGTGGGACTCGTGCCGAGTCCGTTCGAATCGGGAGTATTCACGTTGCAGTCGACGCGATTGTCGCATCCGTTCCGATTCGGGGAGGAGGAAACGACGTTGGCCAGGAAGAATACGTACGAGCCCCCGACGATATTTCCGACGCTGTTGCGTTCGTTTTCGCCCCGAACGAGCGCGCACGACGCCGATGAGTCGCAACGGTCGAAATTGAGGAACGACGGCACGATATTGTCGACGGAACCGAACCACGCGAACGACGAGGTCCTTGTCCTATTCACGTCCGGGACGACCGGGAGCAAGAAGCTCGTGCCGCACGTGATGGGGGATATGCTAACGGCCGCGGCGACGATCGCGCTCAGCTGGGACCTATCCCCGTCCGACGTGAATTGCAACCTCATGCCGTTGTTTCACGTTGGCGGGATCGTACGACAGGTCTTCAGCCCGATATTCTCCGGGGGGTGCGTCATCTGCTGTCCGTCGTTCGATCCTACCATCTTCTGGGCGTTGTTGGCGAGGGGGGCATTCACCTGGTACTACGCGGCCCCCACAATGCATCAGCTAATATTGCAGACGGGGAAGTCGGACGGGATTATCGGGAATGGGGGGGAGTGTCGTCTTAAGTTGAGGATGATCGCCAATGCCGCCGGAGGTCTCCTGCCGAGTCTGGCTAAGGAGATGCTGAAAGTATTCGACGCCACGGTGAGTGGACTTGTTTTTCTTCGAGAGAAATTAGAACGTTACCCCATAAAACGAAACATTTCGCTCACACCCTTCCTTGCTTTTCTTATCAGGTACTTCCATCGTATGGAATGACGGAATGCATGCCAATATCGTCGCCCCCGTCGACGTATCGTCTCGACAAAGTGGGCACCTCAGGTGTGGCCGTCGGACCCGAGCTGGCCATCCTCAACACGGCGACCCTCCAACCCGTCCCGCCAGGGGAGGAGGGTCCGATATGCGTCCGCGGGGAACCCTGCTTTCGCGGATATGGTAAGATCGCTAACGAGAGCAGCGAGAATCCAGAACCCGTCGGAGAAACATTCCTGGAGGGCGGGTGGTTCAATACCGGCGATTTGGGATACATGGACCGGGACGGCTACCTTTTCATTACGGGACGTTCGAAGGAAGTAATAAACCGAGGGGGAGAAATCATAAGTCCCATGGAGGTCGAGGAGGCTGCGATGGGCCATCCGGACATCGTTGCGTGCGCCGCTTTTAGTGCGTTACATAACGTCTTGCAAGAAGTTGTCGGCATCGTGGTGGTCATGAAGTCCGGCAGACCTCGATTGGACTTGTTGACGCTGCACGAGTATTTGGGAGAGCTACTGGCAGCGCCAAAATGGCCCCAGTGCCTCGTCTTTATGGATTCGCTGCCGAAGAGTCACACCAACAAGCTCCTTCGCGTCAAGTTGGGAGCCCGTCTACAGCTTCCGGAACTCTCGGACGACATGAATACTACGGAGCGCACGTTTGAGGCGATGTGTCCGCCGCAAGGGACCCCGCTCGACGTTCCGATTAGGGCGCATCGAGTCAATTTGTACGCCATCGACATAGAGTGTCAACTGACTGCCCTCCTGGCAAAGCAAAGTGATCAGAGGCTCGTTGTCGTTCCTCACTCTAGACGAGCCTTTACTTTCGTTTGCTATTTGGTAAATATCGATCGAACCGAAGCGATCAAGACTGCTATTCAATGCATGGCCCGTTACTCTGTGCCGTCGCACTTTGTAGAGACCGATGAAACATCGCTTACCTCCAAGCTTTTGCCACCACCAAATATGACAGATGCTGTGGCCACAATCCTGCAGGAGGAGCAGCCCTCGCGTTCCGTTGATCCATCTGTACAAATAGTCAAAACCATCTTCACTGAAATTCTTGACCTGGACTACCTCCCGGGGCCCGATGCGAATTTTTTTCACTTGGGAGGTAGCTCAATGATGGCCTCCCAGATGGCTAGCAAGATTAGGAAGTCTTTTTCGATTGCCTGCAGCGGATCCGAGGTATTTCAGCATGCTAGTCCGAATGAAATGGCCAAGCTCATATGTAAACGCCAGCGCAAAGATTGTCTGTCAATAAGTACGAAGACGTCGGATCGGACGTATGATATTGCAGACGACAGCAAAAGTATTTCAGATCACGGGGCGCCGTTTAAGCCCAATCGTCTCAAACCCCAAAACACGTTGGGGGCAGCTCTGTTCCAACTGGTGCCATTGTTTATAGTTTTCCCGATTTATCAAGTGACGAGGTATTCCCTTTTCTTGGAGTCCTTGCTCTGGAGCGTGAATAATGTTCCGGCATACGGATTTTTTCTGGGGAGGTTCTTGATAACGTCACTTGTGTTTCACACTGTCTGGATAATTGTTACCCCGTTGATCTTTGTTGCGATGAAGTGGATAATCATTGGACGCTACAAGCCCGGTCGGTATCCAATCTGGGGCTCGTATTACTTACGCTGGTGGTTCATAGATGTAATGCGCAAGATCTTTGGGAAGGGCATATGGGATTCAAATGATGCTCTTCTTGCGATATACTACCGCATGCTTGGCGCAAATATTGGCAAAGGCGCCCGCATCCACCCTGATGCAGACGTGGCAGAATTCGATCTCGTCGAGATTGGAGAAAGGGCGGCAATCGAGGTTTCGACGTTGCGAGGATTCGGCGTCGACAACGGAGCCATGATACTGGGACCGGTCAAAGTTGGAAACTATGGAAGCTTGGGTATCAAATCCATCGTCGCTCCTTACACCTGCATTCCAGACCACTGTCATCTTGGACCAGTCACGTCAAGTTACGATGCAGTAGCACTGGATTTCTCTAACGCTCGCGTGAATCGAAAATTCTTCCCCGGACCGCCCATGTGGATGCAGCTATGCATCGTGATGCCAATCATATTCCTCGTTCGTGCGGTTGCTCAGGTCCCGCCATTGTTTGTGTTGTTTAAGATGATTAGATACAAGGCAGGTAATGGTCGTTACTTTTCAACGACGAGCGATTTGATAGAGTGGTTGGTAGATCCTCATAGAATACCATTCTTCATTGGCATAGGTCTTGCGCGGAAGCTTCTCTCTCCCTTCTTCTACATGGCTGCGGCTCTTATTGTGAAAAAGGCGGTAATTGGTAGGTTCGAAGCCGGACCTCGAGACACGTCTCGTCGATGGCTGCTCCTTCGCCACAAACTGACAGCGGACCTATTCACCCGTGACAGGATCCAAAATGTCACTGATCTTATCGGACGCCACTACGAGATGGTATCCGTTCTGTATCGGCTGCTTGGTGCGAGAGTCGGAAAGCGTGGTAAGTGGGGTCGTCATCTCGCATTTTTGGTGTTGCCTTGCCTCGTTATGGCGAAGTCCAAACTCACGAATGTCGCCCGTCCTGCACGTGATAGTCTTCTGGCCTGGCCAGCAACCCGGATTCACTGGCGAATTCGACCTACTGGAGATAGGGGACGACGTCGTCTTCGGATCGAGATCGGCAATTCTCTTCACGACGATCGATTCATGTGAGAAAGTAATATTGTGCGCTGGATCCAACGTGGCCGATAATTGCGTGGTACTCCCAGGCGGAATTATTGGGAAGAATGCGGTCCTTGCGTCGAATTCGCTTTGCCCGGTGGGCAGGTACCTCCCAGAGAGTAGCGTTTGGCTCGGCTCTAAGGGATGTGAGCCAAGCTGTCTCGAAAAGGGCGTCGATGTCGAGGCGACTGGCCCCATCATGTCATGTCGGGTCCATCCGGATAAACTGACCATGATGGGCGACGCCTCTACGCTTCGTCCGTTTGGGAAGGCATTTTATCTCGGACAGGCGTCCTATTTCGTGTGGACCTTGGATATGCTCGTCGTATTCACGGTCATCGCCAAGACGTTCATATTAATCTATCACGCATCCCCACTGTTGTTAGGTATGCACGGCGCTGCCGCTTATTTATACGGCTGGTCATTCGCCGAACGCGACTACGAGGGGAATAGTTTTTCTGTCGTCGTTTTATATTCCACGTTCCTTTTCATGTATATTTGGACCAATCTACTAAGAGTAGTCCTGTGGATTGCAATCGAGCTTACGGCCAAGTGGACCCTGATGGGCAAGCGACTCGAGGGTAGATACAATTACGACACGAGCTCCTACCTGCAGAGATGGGAGATCTACCAAACGATCGCCAATGGACGAGAATTCTCCCACATGAATCTAATGGATTTCTTCTGCGGCACGCGGTATATGTCGGCATTTTTCAAAATGAATGGTGCGAGCATTGGAAAGGACTGTTGTTTGTATCCAGCAGGTGAGGACGATTGTGTTGTACTTTTGTTTTTGCGTCGCTCTTCGTCCACGTTCCATTTTCATGCGATTGGGTTCTTTTCATCCAGGCGCCGATCCTTTCATGACCGAACCCGATCTTGTATTCATGGGCGATCGCTGCGTCATCGATCGCGCGTCCATCGTCTGTCACCTGAATACCCGAGGCAACTTCGAACTTGCCAAAATAGTAATCGAGAAGAATTGTACCCTCCGTAACGGATCGCGAGTTCAGCAGGCATGTCACATGGAGGAGGGATCACAGCTATTGGAGAAGGGCCTCGCTATGACCGGCGAGATCATCGAGGCATTCAGCGTTTGGCAAGGAAGTCCGGCCTCCTGGTGGTTCCAGTACGACCAGCAATTATTATCCACCCTTGCGTGTAACAGCTACGGCGTGGCCGTTAATGGTCCGGATAAGGAATTACACATTGGGGCTGACAGGCATACACCGCTTCTCATGGAAGTGCCATTATGGGGGGGCGAAGGTTATGCATTTGTATAACCAGTGGGGCACTTCTGATGTTATCAGCCCAACATGAGGGGTCTAGAAATAATCATGGCACGCTAGCGATGTTATGTTGTCTGTGTCTGTAGAAGTATCGTTGTAACACTTAGAACGAAATTAAACGTATGAAAACAGGGATTGTATTCCGTTATTATCTATCGACAAGCATCGTAGACATGTCACGATCCCCCCATCCGATTTTGTTCCATTTCGCCGTTGTTGGTGCCATCATCCCCGACAACCGACGATGTTCATCTCGATGACA
The DNA here is from genome assembly GCA_036939675.1 of Cyclostephanos invisitatus. Taxonomy (NCBI): domain Eukaryota; phylum Bacillariophyta; class Thalassiosirophyceae; order Thalassiosirales; family Thalassiosiraceae; genus Cyclostephanos; species Cyclostephanos invisitatus. The sequence continues at coordinate 6,428 of JALLBA010001083.1, forward strand.
CACACACACGCACCCTCCACTGCCATCGTCGCCGCCGCTACTCTACTACTTATCATCATCATTATCACTATTATTACTATTATTACTATTATTACTTGAAGCAGTATTGACGCGATGGATGAGATTGACGCAACATACCGCGAATATCGATATCAATCGCGATCCAGGATACGGATCGATGACGAATAATAATGCGCATACTATGATCGTGATTTTGGCAACGACTTTGAAGGGAAGGAAGGATAACGTCGCTAGGAATGGGGAGAGTAATATTTCCATCTTGCGAGGCTGAGAGGGACGAGGGTGGACGACGATGGTTGAGGAGGTCGATGGGAAAAGAGATGGTGTGATGCGACGATTGTGCGTGACCTTTGTTAGTGTTAAGTAAAAGCACAACATGAATTTTGTGATGCAAAATACTAGGTACTTATCATATTTACTAGTAAAAACACTTGAACTTAGTCGCGTGCATGATCACTTTGTCGTCCATTTTGATATTTGCACAATTCTTTCTCAGTTCACACCCCAAGAGGTTGGTTGGGGTGGACATCATAAAAAACAATAGAGGCAACAGAGAGCACTAACGAGATGCATTGTCATCCTCCCCCGAGTCGGTCATGGTGGTAGTAGTAGTAGGAACAATCGGCATCCACCCTTCGCCTCTGGCTCTGGGGGGGGGTGGATGTCATCGCACAATGATGTCGTCTATCTAAATATCTTCAGACCATTGCACCACTGGCAGATAGATCCATATGAGATGTCGCCGTGTCATTGTCGGCATCTGTGCGGGGCTTTGTGGTTTCCGAAATGCGTTGGTGTAACACCAGCGGACCAATGTTCACGACAACTAGCAACAGTGGCGCAATCGCATACGACACGGTGAGGACCAATGCCATTACCAACACCAAAAGGACCCAACGGATGAGGACGTCATCGAATGCCGTAAAGTTGGTCACAACTGCGCAGTCGCGAACAGAGCACCCGTCACCCCCATGACCACAACCGTACTGAAAACCTTCGCAATGATGCCCATCAATTGATTTGGCAAAACAACTTGGATGCCAAGTCGCAGCATGCATTGTAGGCCCCACGGGATCATGGCGGCCATGACAAATTCAAACTTAAGAATGACACGATTGCAAATGCAAGGACAAATCTGGAATGGAAGAAAAGGATGATCTTTGGAGCTTGAGATGGTCCTCCAGTAAGCCATCATTACCATGAGCTTGTGACATTGTCATGGTCCATCGCCTCTGGCGAGTTTGGATGGAATATCCTACCAAAACATCTGCAATATCCCCCTTCAGATAGGAGTTAGGAATTGATAGATTGAAGCTAAGTCTGTTTGGCTCCCATATCATGTCCCAGTAGGATTCTACAAAATGCTCCTGCTCATCGATTTAGTCCATGAGCTTGTTGCTGGCAGTTAGGACCTGACTATCTTAGTCGACATGTCACCATTATCACTGGCCGAGACATAAATATTAGGAGTCCGTTGAATAGAGCCCACTTCAAGGAAAAAATGAAACTGAAAATACTTGTTGTGGCTACAACACTCCAGAGAAAGAATTGTTCCTCCCGCAGATGTTCCAATTAAGGGACACATATAACCAATAAGTAAGCGGCCGTTGGAACTAACTCAGCAATCATCTGGTCCTCCGTCGCTCGCATGAAGAGAGCTCAGAGTGAAAGAGAGCACCATGAACCGCCACGGCCCGTATATGGTACGGCAATAAACAATTGACAACCCCCCACTCTCCCAATCTGTCATATGTAAGGCACAAAGAGCGATCCAAGGAAAAGCCAGCCGGCCCGATGAAAGTGATGAACAAATCCCCAATCAAATTGCATGCCATCTTGCAGGGTCTTCAGCTTTCTTTCAATTCAACCTGAATACTCTGCTATGTAAAAACGGCACACCCTGTCAATGTCTTCATCTTCCACGATGCTCTTCACAGAGTTAGAGGGCTCCTATGCATCCCCAGAAACATAAAGGAACATATGTCAGGGGTTAAGCCAAAACATAGGAGCTCTTACAGTAGTTAAGCCAAAATTTTGGAGTCCAAACCATAAATATGAAAATAGTAGCGATGATTTAGCTACCGTATGGCCGGGGTTTAAGAACCACTTCCCGCCAAATTTCTTTTGAATTTCTTTTGGTCAAACATTGTCCCTGGACAAAATTCAGGATTCGATTTGGATTCTACACATAACTACCATTCCTATTATTTGCCAAGGGGTTTCTGTCCGTCACACCTCCTTTTTGTTCAGTTTGCCAAAAAATTAATCCTTTGAGCGCACCATATTTACTTTGAACCACTTCTCATTTCTCATTTCCTTTTTCTCCTTTTTGGAACTCTTTTTGATTTGAATCCAGTTGTATCTACCACCGACAAAGAAATAAACCACCCAACCAAACCTCATTACACTGACGCCCATTTCACTACCTGCCACCATGATGCCAGATGACAAGGCACCGATGACGGTGTAGTCCACAATGACCGCTGATGCGACAACAACGATGACGACCATCGCCGCCGACTGCCACCACCACAATGACGATGACCCCCGCCGCTTCCTCCATGATGATCGTTGCAGCTGCGATGACAACGACGGCGCAGTCATCGACAACCGCCGCCGCCGCAATGACAACGACGGTGCAGTCCACGACGACCGCCACCACGATGACGACCGCCGTGACAACGATGACCCCCGATGACGCCGCCATTACAACCGCCGCCACAACGACTGCCGCCGCGATGACGATGATGGCGCAGTCCACGACGACCGCCGCCGCCGCAACAATGATGATGTCGACAACAACTATGAACAAGGCGGTGGCGCATTTTGCAAGGAGGATGACTACGACTACAACAGCTGTGGGGATGTGCTCGTTAATCGCGACAAGTACAACTGCAATGGCGGTTACGACTATGATCGCGACCACATCAGCATCCATATCATGAGGGGCAGGGGGAAGAGGATGACTGCCATGTTGATGGGCGGCCATCGCGTTCGTGCCAATGATCGTCGTGGTGGCAGTCATCACGACTATGATCCACATGATGTCACACACGACAATGGGGGATACCACCATGGACGTCATCGTGGTGGACGTGATGGCTTTTATGCAGGACCGACGAGCTACTACAACGATGATGATGACCACCGCATTTGTCATCGCGTTCATGGGGAGGATGACAATGAAGGTGATTGTCGTCTTTTTGGTCGTCGTCGTCCGTCAAAGTCCAGGTCCGAGGGAGGGGGGGATCTTGGCACGTACTACCATCATCACCACCACTACGAAAAAGACAATGATGATATTATTGAATGCTAGATCAACTGGGGGGGGATCCATCCATCTACGGTGGGAGGGATCATGGCTGGGAAGATGACGGGGGGGGGAGCGATCACCACTACTACAACCGATCAGGTTCGACAGGTGGCGGGGGGGTCTGCCAAAGTACCTCCCATCTACATCTCATTGTCATTATGATCATCGTCATCGACATCAGCCTTGTGATGATTCCCATCATTGTTCGTGGAGGCCCAATCCATCTGTTTCCAGGAGCTAGGTTGCGCATTCCCCAGGAATTCCCCAGGAATTCCTTAGGGATTCCCTTTTTCGGCTTTTCAGATTTGGGGAACGGGGTTCCCTTCTAGAGGGGAACCAATAGTAACTGACGGACAGACCGAAGGGAACTAGCAAAAATTGGATTCCTTTTCAAGAGGAACCACTTTTTACCTAGCTTCTTCGCCCTCCTCTCACCACACCAGCGCTCGTGCCGTCGCTAAGGGGAGTAATGGCCAATTAATGCCCCCCTCCCATGTAATTGAAGCGTCGACGACAGCGACATCCCACGTCGCTGTCGTAGACCTGTGTGAGTTGATGGTGGCGGCAAGCGGCAATAATCGGACACAATCAACAATCAAATTAGAGCTCAGGGAGAGGGGGGGGGGGCATGGTGTGCAATCGACGATGACGATACGACGATGAGACCGGAGCAAAAAATATGCAACAATCAACCACAAGCGGTGGGAGAATACGACAGGCGATAGAGGGGGAGAGCAATGGTGGTGAGGGGAGTTCCAAATAAGGGGGGGAGAGCGATGACGTTGAGAAAAGTTGAGAAAGGTGGTGAATGGGGGGGGGGGGCGACGCCGACGAAGCCATCAACAAGAACGATGAAAACATCATCGCGCTTGCTCTGCCTGACCCCCCAACACAACAACCAACTGATGATGATGACGCGGAAGGGATGGCAATAAAAAAATGCTGACAATGCCGATGGGAAGGAGACAGTAGGGAGGAGGGGGAAAAGGGGGTGAGGTGTAGGAAAAAAACAACGATGACAACATCATCACTCTCGCTCTGCCTGCTCCCCCAACACCCAACACAACAATCAACATATCATGGTGACGCGGAGAAGGGGCGAAGACGATGAAGAAGACACTGACGACAATGATGGGAAGGAGAGCGGGAGGAGGAAGAAAGGTGGGAGAGGAGTAGCCAACATGCCCCTGCCCTTGCCATTGCCCCTGCCCTTGCCCTTGCCCTTGCCCTTGCCCTTGCCCCATCATCGTCGTCATCGTCGGAGGGGCACGTCGAGATCGCAGAGGACGATGACTGGATGGATGCAATCGAGGAGTGACTGTGTTACTTTAAGCTCGGGGAAGACCAAAGTTATCGGCCAGGGCGCGGCCGCTGCTTAGTCCCGATGACTTCGGAGTTCTTTGGGCTATTTCACATACATAAAATTTAAGCCTACATTAGATTATACATAAGTCGACATTACACAATAATTCGTTTTGTTATAATGGCATATTTTGTATCTCTACTAGTAGACGGAATTGGACATTACCATGGTTCAAGCCAAACAAGAGTCTAGAATTTTGTCCTTGACGATAATACCATACCATGTTTACGGTCAACTGATGCACCATGTGAGCCTTGAAGTCTTGTCCGGGAGAATAAAAATTAGCGGCGGGCTTGGCCTCCTTTTGCTTGGGAGACTTGGCTGGCAACTTGCGATCATCTTCGATGCTGTCACCATCCTCATCCCTGGACATGTCAACAATGCTTGTATCAATACGAAGTGAGCAAATACGAAGTGGATAATACCAAAAAATAAACACAATCACTCACCTTAGCCCATTCTGGCTGTGCCTCTTTCCCTT
>JALLBA010001084.1:0-11598 GCA_036939675.1 Cyclostephanos invisitatus
AAAGTGTGCCCCCCCCCGCCCCCGCTCCCCGCGATCAATCCCCCCCATCGTGAAACCGCCAGCCCGCCGGCCACACAAACGATGGCAATGGTCCATTCCATCGTCCAAACACGATGAGCATCTTATCCCGTCCCCACAAAAAATCGCGGACCATCGAACATTTTTAGTCCTCCCAGTTTCTCATAATTTAGGACAAGAGTTCGATTCGACTTCTTTGATGCACACATATGAAGGGCATTATCCACCAACCCTGGATTTATATAGCATGGCATAATGGAATCTCATGTGAAAAAAACAACACGAACATGAACGTTTTAACCAACGAAACGGGGGTATTGGTGGCGATCTTTATGTCGACTAACTCTAAAACTATTGTTTATCCTCTTTACATATGGGGGACGAATAATAGTTCCATATTCGTTGTCAAGGTACGCATCCATCGCGCCCCAACTTTGCTCCTTTACACTGGCGACGGGGAACGTGGCATCGATTTCCCCTCGAAAAGTAAAATCCTACTAGACACTCGCTGTACACAATACACACATCATCCAACAACCTCCTCCCCCTCCCCTCCTGCCTCCCTTTCTTCACGAGGATCGTCCGATCATGCGCCCCGCCTTGTACGCGCGCAGCATGACATCGCGATGCGCCTCGGACGATGATCGTCCGCCCTCCCCCGATGATGTCAGTCCCCCCCCGCGAGCGTCGCTCACGATCTCGACGTATTCCATTAGGAAGGGAGTGTAATCCCTCGAACGCGCCTCGCCGTCGTCGACGTCCTCGGATATAGCATCGAACAGTATGGAATTCAACGTCCCCAACACGCCTTCCATGCCAGGTACGACGGACGATGGGATGCCCATGGCGCGAAACGCGCGCGACATCAACGCCGTGCGAACCCCGTTCGACATGCCGCCCTCGCCGTCGTTCCCGTCGCCGCCGCGCACCGCATCCCCGACGCTCCGGACCACGTCGATGTACTCGATCATGAGATTCGTATAGTCCCGACGATTCAATCCGCCGTCGTCATGGCCGTCATCGTCCAACGCGTCCATGTCATTGACGAGGACGTGATGGAGGGTGGCATTCATCGACGAGATGACCTTGGATATTTCCCACTCTTCGGCGGTCCTCCTCTTGATCCTCATCGCACGTATCCGTTCGTCGAAGGTCATGTTGTTGTGTGCCTCGAGTCGATCGACCATGTCCGACAGGCGCAGCGCCCCCTCGCACGTGGTGCCGTCGGTTCGCATCCTCCCCATGAGATACACGTGTGCTGTGCCGTCCTCCTTCATCCTGTCGCAATACAGCGGCATGGCGGCAAGGGGTAGCACCTCGAGTGATTCCTCGCCGCAGCATTCCCCCGACGAGTCCTCGACGCATCCGCTCATCGACCTATCTTCCTCTCGAGGCGACATGTTATCTTTTTTCCGTCTGGATAATGACAATAGAGAGTGTGCCTACTACGATGATGGATGGAGAATGAAGATGATAATTATTTTCATAAAATATATGAGGAGGTGAATGATGTTGATGAAGGGTGGATGATGCGATGCATGGTATGTGTGGGGGTGAATCTCCTTCTCGAGAATTTCTCCCAACCGTTCAACGCCTTTTCCCTCGCTTGTTCTGAGAGATACTACGGATACCATAAAGGTTGACCGGATACTCTTCAGTCTTAAGTACGACATTTTACGTATCTCAAGGTGGAAATATTCCCAAAGTTCCTGATCATTCGTTACGCTATCCGTAGTATGAGTACGAAGGGGGTGAGTGGTCACGTACGATACGTACCATAGTCGCGTATTTAAGTGGTAGGGTAGGCAAGGGGTATGTAGATGGGTATGTAGGAGTACCTAGGTGGATCGTGGGTAGGTAGATCGCCCATCCATCTCTCTTCTTGTAGTAAGAAGGACGATACCTCGGATTCTCAATATCAATTCAAGAGGTCTTTCGCGGCGGCAGGAGGGGAGGCGAGGACGGGGCACCCACCCATGTCGACAATGTTGAGGTCACCCCTCAATTCGACAATGCTCTCGTCGTCGTCGTCGTCGTTGTCGTTGTTGACCAATAATACATCATTATTCCGACGGTCGTTATCGTCATCGCTGTCGTCGTCGTCGACGCCGTCGAATGTCGTCGCCCGCGGTCGCAAATGCCGCGATGACGTCGTCGTTCCCCGTCGTCCACCGTCGCATTCATCTTCATCGTCATTTTCTTCGATGGCGAACATGGCTGTGAAGGGAGGAGGAGGAGGAGGAGGAGGAGGGGGAGGGGGAAGAATAATGGGGATGGCGACGGGCGTTGGACAACGTGGGAACGTGTCGTCATTCGCCATCGCGACGATCGCCGCGACGGCTGCCATGGCGATGCAAACGACGCACACGACGACGAAGACGGCGTCGTGCAAATCGTCGCGGGACGAAGAGGACGAAAACGACGAAAACGACGAAAAAAATGCGTCGTTCGACGCATTCGCATCCAGGATCAAGTCCATGATGTCTTCCTCCTACGACGATATCGATATCCGAAAATCGTTATCGAACGTCATGGAGAGTGTGAACGACGGTACCCTCTCGGCCCAACTTTCGTCGTTCCCCGTATCGAACGCATCCTACGGCTTCCTCGCGGGATACGTGTCCGGATATGCACTCAGGAAGATCACTCGCATATCGGCGGTCTTGGTCGGGACGACCCTCCTCGCCATGCAGGTTTTGGTACATGCGGGATACGTCGACATCAATCACGAGAAACTCAGAAATACGGTCGAGGATGCGTTGGATAGGAATGGGGACGGCATCATCGACGTCGCCGATTTGTTGACGTGCGTCGAATACGTCAGGAGGGTGGCGGGATACGGCATCGAGGATGCAGTCGTCGATATGGACGACGGTAAGGGCGATGACGATTGGAAGAGGAGGGGGGGGGACATGAAGAAAGGAGGGAATGGGAAAGACGATGATGATGGGAATAATGACGATACGAACGGCGCATACGCCAGCGCCGGGGGGTTCGGATTGGGCTTCTACGGCGGATTGCGACACGGATGATGTGATGTATATTCGGTCGGGATGGGGGATGGGGGGGGGGTGGAGTAGGTGGTAGTCGTATAGAGGTCGATGGGGCGGGGTTGCATGTCGTAGAGAGAAAATCACGGTGTTATTGTAATTGTGGCATGAGTATTACGCTAGTCTCGTATCGATGAATGAATATATTATATCGTATTTGTATGACCGGCCATGGTATAGGATAGGGCGGGGGGCGTCAAAAAGCCGGATTCATTATTCATTACCATACTGGTGATTTCAATACGACTGCTATCCATGGAGGCAACCGAAAATCGTCGACTTCCAAATATTTTAAGTCGTACGCGCTGCTGGACACGTCCTCTCCCCTCCCCATTCTCACGAACCTACCTTACCCATCCCCCGCCCATGGAACTTTAAAACGTCGTACCCTCCTGCGGCTGCCTCGTTCGTCTATTGACGTCGCTCGCCATCTCGGCCCGGAGCGATATCAATATCTGCTCCATGCCCATGTTCCTATTCCAATTCCTCGTGGCCGGTACCTTCGAGTACAGTATCTCCCCGGTATTCCCGTCGACGCAACCCATGTTGATGCGGGACACGAAGCGCACGCGGGGCGGAACGGCGGGGTAGGATTCGGGGATGGTGATGCGCAGCTCGTAGAAGCGCGAATCGTGTTGCGTCTGGTTACGTGTATGAAAAAAAGGGGGGGGGGGACGAGTTTCGTGAGGGGATGAAATAATCATGCAGCTGACAATAATGATACATCAGTGATGATTGCACGGAGAGATCGACATTCGTCAAAAAAAATCGAGGGGATCGGGGTGGGGCTTATTTTGAGGATCGACCAAGCGAAGGAAAAATCTTAATCCCCGACTCAAAGCGACGTCCCCCCCCCCCCCGGTGAGAGAGATCGCGATAGTCCCGACATCAACCCTCCCCTTCGACCTCCCCTAGTCTCCTCCCCCCCCTCCCCCCAAACACGCACGCTCGTCCGATCCATCCTCCAGCCCCCCCCCCCCTCCCAAATTACGAGGAGCGTAAAAAAGGAGAAGGAGGGAGGGACACAACGCGCGCGAAATGAACGAACGGACGAAACGGAGCGCGCGGGGGGGGGGGGACGAACACAACGACAACAAGAACGACGACGGAAGCAAAACTCACCCCGTGGGGGCCGAGTATCCCGCCATTCCACTCTCCCATGAATATGTCCGACCCGTCGACCAAACCGTACGATATGCTCATGTCGCCCATGCCCTTCTCGCTGTGCTCGAGTTCCTCGAGGAGCTTGAAGTTTCGGGGGGTGATCACGACCTCGCCCGTCGGGAGACGCTGCATGATTGTTCCCGATCGATGTGGTAATATTCGTTTGTCTTTCGTGGCGTTGTCGACATACAAATAAGGGAGTCTGAGGAGCGAGCGATTCGAGGCAGGGTGGGAGGGGGGGGGCAAAAGCAAGATATGACGGGACAAAAAAGAGAGGGCGCTCCCGCCCCGCCCCCCCCTCAAAAAAGGGGGAACAAGAGCAGCAACCACGCAACCGTCGTAAGTATGTAGGATGTGTACCAGAGACGCAGCGGAAGGAAACGGAAGGAACAAGAAAATATTGAGGCAGCTAATACGACGAACCTGCCACCACGACCGAGCCGACGCCATTTCCACCCTCCTCTCCTCATTCATTCCCGTCACCGGAGAGGGGAGGTCTTGATGGGATAAAAGGGCGAGAGCAGGAAGAAGGAGAAACAATAATATAAATTTGAAAAAAGACAGAAGAGAGGGGAGCAAGACCGAGTACGATATAAACCGAAAATAAACAACCCCGGGATCAAGAGTCGCTCCTCCCTCCCTACCGCCTCTCCTCGGACTCGGCTTTGCATTCCTGCTTCCGACCCCAACAACCTTCAGCGCAAGGCCTCCATATATTCATCGCCACATCGTGCCTCCCCCCTCCCCCCCTCCCACACCTGAGCACCATTCCCCCCCGTCGTCTATATCGAGAGCGGCGTGTGACAATATAAAAGGACGACGACGACAACAACATCAACAACAACAACGACGGTCGAAGGACCTAACGTCGCGAGGTCGTGAAAAATAGAATTCGAAACGATGCGCGGGAACACGAGGTCGGCTTCATTGTCACTGCTCCTTCTCGTCGTCGGAGTCTCGGTCGTCCCCGCCGTGGCGGCGTTCTCGTCGCACAAGTCGTCGTCCTCGTCGTCATTCCGTCGTCCTCGCGCGCCGCCCCGACGCGGCGGCGTTGGCGTTGGCGATGTGACGACCCCGACGCATACCGCCGCGAGGCTTTACGTCGACGGCGGATCGGAATCGTCGTCGTCGTCGCCTCCGTTCGCGACTCCATCCTCGTCATCATCGACGACGACGTCGAAGCGTCCTCCTCGGGGGGAGCGACGATGCGAATACGACGTCGACGTCGACGACGCATGCGACGGGGGCATCGTCGACGGGGCGGTCGTCGAACGCGATCCCTTCGAGGTATGGGGCAAGATGAGACTCGGCCTCGGATCAGGTCGCGGATCCACCTCGACCGGGATGGTGTACTGGGTCGGATCCGGCTCCCTCCACGAGGCGTATACGGGCAAGTTGATCGCCATCTTCGAGGGGTACGACGTCGGGAGGGGTATGCGCTTGTCGGAGGATCGGATGAGGCAATTGTCGCGAAAGATATTCTGGTTTCGCGATCCGATCACAGGGGAGGTGATGACGGAATACAACGGCATGCCGGTCAGGCCGATCGTGTACGATGCCCAGGTCATCGATTATCACAGGGACAGGGGGAATGCGGCTGACGAAGTGGGAGAGGGGGGGGGATACGGCTCCATCACGTACTCGGTCGAGGCGAGCCTTCGCAAGCTCAAGGGCGCCATACCGAGCATGAGGATCACGTCGCGCGACGTTGGTCGGAATCAGATGATGATCAACGTACCGGTCTTCCTTGACGTTCCCGTGCCATCCTCATCCTCCTCCTCCACCTCCGGGAATGGCAATGGGGACGATGGGGGCGGCGGTGGGGAAGGACAGCGACGTTACAGGGCGTGGGAATTCTACGATTACAACGTCGACCCGTCCTTCCCGCCCGATCGTCCGCCCACGGCCGTTTGGTGCAGACAGGGGAGCGTACCCCCCTTCTTCGACGTGAGCGATACGAATGCGGTATTGAGATTCTCGGGACATCGCGTCGATAGTTACGAGGAATTGCCGAGAAGGATGAGGGACGAGGTCGAGAAATATCATCCGCACTTCGTGGGGCCGCCGCTGGATCTCGAGGAGGCGATGCGTCAGGCAGAGGGACCGAATAGATGATGATCGGTGGGCGATACGAGGGGGGGGGGGAAAGGCGAGGGGGGCGTGTGGGGCCGTTAATGTAAATAAATGTAAATGCTTCGTGTTTTGCCAGACATTTTTTTTTCCCCGCATACATGATTGTTGGACGGTCCGATGGATGACGATGATCCGATTCCCGGACGGAAAAGGGGCGTAATATTCTTTCGTTCGACGGGACTCGAAAAACGTTACTTTCCTCTCGCCTCCGGTGCACCTAGAGAAAAATGAAGGGTTATCCAAAGCTCGTCTCACACAAATGCGAGGCGTGTGAAGAAATATGACATCGACGCAGCAAACCACCCAATCGAACAATGTGCCATCGGGCTTCCAGCGCTTCGAGACCGTGATCCCGCCCAAGACGATGTCGCTCGAGTACGAGTATCAGTCCTTCGAGGACAACGCAGAATGGGGGGAAACGCGATCGGTGCTCCTTCGAGAGATGCGCGGCGGATGGGAGCAGCGAGAGGATTTCCCGTACTACGAATTCGACGAAAAGGCCACCGGTCGATGGAGTGGATCGACGCATGTTCACGATAAGGGTGACACCAATGCGAGTGGAGAGACCGTTGGATATTCCATCGTGCAAAAATGGGAAACCCGACTGTCCAACTTGTTGGATCGATTTGGGTGTGGACACGCGAGCAGCATCGGCGACAATGACCTAGCATCGGAAATCGGACACGCCCCTCCCAAGCATTGAATGAATTACATAAAGAGGCGTCTACCATCGATAAAGAGCAGATTGGATTAGATTTTCATACTCTCTATTTACATGGACTTGCGCGATTTTTTCTTCCCCTTAGTTTTGTTATCCGTCTTCCTTCCTGCCTTCAATGCAATCATATTCTTCTCATTCTTCAATACACTCTCCATCACTTCACTTCGTTCATCTCCCGCCTTTCTTTTCTTTTTGACCTTCGTACTCTTTACCTGAATGGTCCCACTGTCTCCGTCGACCCCTCCCTTGATCGCATTCGCCCACTCCTCATCTGTACCCTTGAGGGCGTACCTCATTATTTCAGGATCGTTGATTTCCGGGATCATTCGTGTGCCCGTCACCCCGCTATCTACGCCAACAGCTTTTCGTTCATTTGTTCCTCCAACGTTGATGCCCTTCTGTCGTTGCGTCAACGCCTCCATGGCCGTGGCCGCACCCTCGGCGGCGTCCTCTTCGAGCGTCTGACCCACCGTGTTCCCGATCGTCCTTATCTTCTCCTCCGCCCTCCTCATGTCGTCTCCTCCCAATAGTCCTCTGCTCTCCTCCTCAACTAGCAAGTTGTGGAACGCCAGAGACATCTTCTTCACTGCCTTGTTGAACATGGCAAGGGTTTGATTGATGGGTAGTCCCAACTCAGCAGTTAGTTCGTCAACGCCCTTGTTCTGCAGACCCATTCCGCAGAGCAACGCCGCCTGGACACTGGATAGTCGGAAACTGGGACCCATACGGCTCGTGAAGTACAGCTGTGCGAGCGATGGTACGAGGTCAGAGATCAGGTGGTGGTCGCAAAGGTTGCGACTGTAAAGCTCGAGACGCTGTAGGTCGTGGTGTGTGAGGTGATAATGGAGTTCGGCGGCCGTGATTTTCGTGGACTGCGTGCCGGATCGTTTCTTTACCTCTCGGAGGGCGACTTTGTCCATCTTGTCACCATCGACAGCATTGTCATCGTCAGGGCCACTGGCGTTCTTCATCCACGAATGGAATCCGCCCACCACGTCCCCGAGCAAATTCACGGCAAGGCCGACCTCCATGCCGCGGAACGCCCCACCCAGAAGCTTCCCAATCCGCCGCCTTGCGTCGACGCCGAAGGCGGGGAGCCAGGCGTCGTCCCACCCCGATCTCCGGGGTAGCGCGCGTATCATGATGGCAGAGTGTTCACCCGTCAACTCGTTTGATGTCTGGCGGAGGTAAAGCAGGGTCATGCCGACCCTGTCATGCCAGAATTTGTGTAGGGAGGGAGTTAGACCAAATGAGGTGCCGATCCAATCGAGTCGTGGGGTGGGCAATTCGGATAACGGAAGGAGAAGCGGCGGGAGCTTCTTCCGGGGTTTAAGCGCCTCTTTGTGCAGCAGGGCAGCGCTCTTAGGCTCTTCCTCGCCATCACTTTCAGACGGCGTTTCGTTGTCGCTGTTGCTATTGCCCCCCTCGCCGTCGTCGCTTTCGTCACCGTCGCCGGAGGACAGGCTCATTATCTCCCCGTTATAATATCGATACAGCAACTCCATCGCCCTGCTCCCGTATCCCATGCCCTGCACGGCCGGATGTACCGCTACCCTCACGATACGCGCCCCCGAGAGCTGGGCGAAATTGCCATCGCCGAACTGCTGACTCATCGTCCAGGGGATGAGGTCCCCTGCCGACCGATGACCGCGAGCGAGCTGAGCCTGTATCGCCTTGCGCGAGAGCTTGCCCTCGAGCGACGTTTGGACGATGGCGAGTATGTCGGGCAATAACGACGCCTCGTCGTCCCCTCCGTTCCGTCGCTCGTCGGATTGCTCGGCAGACGGGCCCAGCAAGACGAAGACGTTGTGAGCCGGGGCGTCGCTTAGCATTTGCAGATCGTTGGGGGTGTTCTTGTAGTGTGCGCTCGTGTAAAGTCCCCATAGCTTCTGCAAGAATGACTCCGACAAGCGGTGGTACGAGAACAGGGCGTCGCGATTCACGTGGTAAAGCTCGCACTCGGTAGGGGCGGGAGCCCCACCCTTCAACGACATTGCCTCGGCGTTCCCGGCGACATTAGTAAGGGGAACGATGCCACCGCCATCACCCTTCCTCCCGAGGGTGTTGTTGTAATCGAACGAGTCGCAATCCAAACAAAGCAGATTGTTCAGCCAGGCCTCGACGGGATCCCCGAGCGCGTAACGGATGGGATGCGAGAGGTCCAACTCCCTCAGGGGTCCCCCCCCAACTCCCGCTCCGGAGCCGGACGATGATGCCGCCTTGGCAGCCGCCGACTCGGCCGCCCATCGCCTCTCGTGGACCTTCGCCTCGCCCTTCTTGCTACCGGACCCGATGATGTCAGCCCCAGCCTCGCGGGCGGCGACCAACGCATCGCCGACCCCACCGCCCCCACGTGCGGCCCCGGACGTCTCGCGCAATTCCTTGATAAGCTTCAGGCTGAGCGCGCGACCGGTGCCCTCGTATCCGTTGATCGTCGAGCTTAGAAAGGTGAGCCTGCGTTCTCCTCCGCCCGCGTCGCCGCCCCCCCCGGACCTACCCCTACCGCCGTGGTTGGGACTGAGTCGCATCAACCGTCGCAATATCGGCAATGGTATCGCCGCCGCCTCGTCGATCGCGACGAGTTCGGCACCCACGAATCTCTCGGCATCGAGCGGCCTGACGTACCTCACCGTCTGCCGTCGCTGCTTTCGACCCCCCCCTCCTCCTCCTCCTCCTCCCCCCCCTCCCCCTCTGGCATTGTGAATGGTTACGGATACTATGCACTTGGTATTATCCCTGCCCGCCTTCTCGCCGCGACTCTCGCCGTTGACGCCGCCAGTACCGCCGCCATCCGCCCCCCCCATGCCGTTGCCCGCGCCGGATGCACCGTAATTATAACCGAGGGTATAATCGTAATGTTCCTGATACTTCAACGCCTTCAGTCCCTCGACCAGGAAGTGAAATACGGCGACTAGATTCTCCGGCTCGGGAGCCGTGACGACGATGCTATCGAAACCGAACGATACCGCGCCCGCGAGGCACAGTCCCAACGCCGCGCTCTTGCCACGACCGCGGGGCGCGGTCAACGAGACCGTCGTATTCGAACCCCCATTAACGATGACCTTCTTCATCTTTTCGGAATCGGCGTCGCGATCGGCACACGCCTCGAGGAAGGTTAGTACCGCGCGCGCCTGATCCAACGTCCTCGTCAATCCCACGAGCTTGCCCACGTGTGGCGTATCGGCCAGAGTCTCCTTGAGACGCACGAGCTGTGACTCCTCCTCCGTTTGGTAGTTCAACACCCTCTTCGTCTTCTTACCACCCCCCTCCTCGTCTTCGATGTCGTCATCGTCATCGACTCTGTCGCCCCCCAAACCCAATTTCGTCAATTTGCCCAAATTCCTCCTGCTCAACGGCAACACGTTCAACTCGTCGTCGCATACCAGGCAATTCCCGCACCGTCCCAAACTGAGTATGAATCGCTCGTTGAATCGTGGCACGACGTCGCCGCTGCCCTCGGTCCTATATCTCGAATGCACGTCCATGGTCAGACAATAGAGCTGTTTTAGGCTAGTCACGGTCCGCAGTAGGAATACGACGAGTCCGCCGCCCCGTACCGTCTCGATGGTCCGAGCCATAATGTTCGGCGTGAGGGCCTCGAAGTCCTGCAGTACCAATAGGGAGTGCGTCGTTCCCAATACGCGATGGGTATCCTTGTAATAACACCAAGTTATATTCGTATTCGTCAGGAATAGCTCGAAGTTATCCGCCTGATCTGAAGACGACGATGCGCCACCACTCGCGGGGGATGCCTTGCCCGCGAGTATCGCATCCGTCTGCCTCGCCAATCCCCTCTTCTTGTCCCTCTTGATCTTCTCCATCCTCTTCTTCCGATGGGTGCTGAAGCCCAATTCCTTCTTGTAACACCACAATACCGAATTCTCCTCCTGCCGCTGCCGTCCGGCACCGTCCGAATCGGAAGTTGCGGCGGCGGCATCGACCTCCATGCTCGTACGTCTAAGTATCTGATGCAAATTCGGCACCTGATCGCGGCCGTGATCGCCCACTAATACAAGGAGGGAGCGTTGATTCGTCCGCAGCGCATGGCGGAAGAGGGTGCGAATACGCTCGTCGAGGCGCTTGCGTACCATTTTTTTTTATTATGACAACACCACAACCCTTTATATGACTTTCCTCTTTTTTCCCTTTTCGCCGCGTTTTGGTTAGTTGTTAGCTCGGTTCGTTGATTGACGGCGCCGACCGAAGTGAGGGATGGGGGGTTCGACGGCGTCGTCCGTCTCCACTCTCGACCAAGGAAAAAAAGGAAAAAAGTTGGGGTCGGAATTTGGGGTCAGGTAAATTATATTATTTGTTGGAGAGAGAGTGTTGATTGGTCACGAGAGATACTACTGTGTACGACTTATGAACGCAGAGTATAGTAGGTACGCAAGCAGGCTCCATCGGATCACGGACAGACAGGATATGATTAAAACAAGGGAAAATAGCTAAAATGTATCGTACTCACCTGGACGTTTGGTAAATAATAATATGCCGCCTTCGAAAATCACTTTA
>JALLBA010001085.1:0-11605 GCA_036939675.1 Cyclostephanos invisitatus
TTGGTTGCCCCCGATGGTTTCCCCCCTTTTCCCCCCAAATCCAGTGTCTTCCAGGCCAAGATAATTCACTTGACTTTTTTGACATCAGTCCAACGCTCATTATGTGTGGTATGAATATAACCTACGTTACATGGATTATCTATTCCTTTGCTTGATGAATTTTCAAATTTTAATTTAGCTTAAATTACGCGTGAGGATATGCAAAGAAGTAAAAAGTGATGGATTTTAGTACTAATTCCTAAACCATCAGAGAATAGTAAAGGGAAGACAGAGAAAAAATGACCTCTTCGATCATGTTGTGTGTAAGTAGAGGATCGATCTTTAGCCCCGCCCCCCCTCCCCCGGTGGACTCCTCAAAATCTCCACCTCCATCAGGTCATTCGACGTTGTTGCAAATTCAGCCCGGAAGTATCAGCTTATAGACCTCGACGACGCCGTCGAAACCCTTAGGAACATTGCGAGCCTCCTCAGCAACAGTAGACATTTCCGCCTTCCAAAGTACAGAATGAGGTTAAAGAGAGAAACTGTCCGATCTCTAGGGCCAACGCGCAGTCACACGGGGGCATATTCTACCCGGAAGGATCAGCTTATCGATCTTGACTATACCGTCGAAACCCTTATGACCATGGAAAGCCTCCTCAGCATCGAAACCTCAGTCTACGATGGAGCCCCGAGGAAATGGGAAGACAGAGAAAATGACCTCGTCGATGTCGCGACCATCACTGAGAAGGTACAGGCAAGAGTTGTTCAGGAGGCGATGTCAATAATGGGCACTTGTCAGGTGGAATTGAAGGAGAAGAATCGCGTTATCGAGCAAGCGAGGGATGAAGGGGAGGAAATGGGTTTCGAGGTAATCGAGCATGAATATCTCACAAGGGAACTAAATGATAAATACGAAGGAAGTTTTATATGCGGAGTGAACGGAGATGAGCAGAGTAGCCGGGCGTATCAGCTTCATGACCTTGACGACACTGTCTCCGTCGAAACTATTACGACCATGGAAAGCCCCCTCAGCATCGACACCTCATTCTATGATGGAGTCCCGAGGGAATGTGAAGGCAGAGAAAATGACCTCGTCGATGTCGCGACCATCACAAGGAATGTACAGGCAAGTGCTTTTCAGGAGGTGATGCCTGCGATGAACACTCGCCGGTTGGAATTTACAGATAAGGATCACTCTGAATTTATCGAGCAAGCGAGGGATGAAGATGACGATGACTGTTCGCTCGCCACAAGTAAAATGAATGGGGTGACGGAAACTCAGCCCCTTTCAGGTCCGAAGAATTACGTTGTCAGCATCACCAAAATGGGAAAGGCAGAGATCGTTCACAAGGCGATGCCGAAAACAGACGCACTGAACGTGGCAGTGGCGGAGGAGAGGAGTTTCGATGTAATTGAGTATGACTCGCTCGCAAGGGAACTTAAAGATGTCAATGATGGATGTTTTACGTGCGGCACTGGCGAATTTGAGCAGAGTAGCCAAAGGACTAAGAAGGTGACAAACCCACAAAAGAAACCACGATTGCCAATTAAAGAGGATGGAAGGTCACAAATCAACTTGACCAGTCTGCCCGTGGCGTTATCCACTCAGAACAGTGACCACTCCATCACGGGCAACCATGGTATGAAAGTCGAGAGAAAAATCAAGTTCGTTCCTTTTCGGGATCCGAGAAGTGTGTTCGACAAGAAAGAAGCTCCGGCGGTTCCTCCTCCTCCAGCGAAACGCCCACCACATTTGCATTCCAAAGAATCAGCGAAGTCGCAAATCAACGTGACCAGTCTGCCCCTGGCGCCCTCCATATCAGTGAAGATTGGCGACCACTTCACCACGGGCGATAATGTTTTGCCATTGTTCTCCATGCCGTTTCGAAAATCGAAGATTGGGTTGGTCAAGAAAGATATTCGCCAAAATGAATGCAGAAAATATCCCCTCGTAAGAAAGAACAAAGTTCAATGAGACGTTTTCTTATGAAAGAAATGGGTGTGAATAGTTACGCTTGAAACAGTTCCATCCAAATATCATAGCTAATTAACTTTTGTCAATACTATGGAAACTAGGGAAATTGTTTTCAGACTACAACTCAGTGCAAAATTTAAGCGATAGCGAGTCGGATTAGTAAGTGCATTGAGGTTATCTCCCCCTGCAGCACGAGCTTCTCAAGTATTGTATATGATCAAAACAACTTTTGCTTCTTTAGATTAACCATAGTTAGAGCATCTCCTCCATCTGCCTGATCCGCTGCCCGAAAACTCTTAGCCCATTGCCTATCATCTTGGAGCCAAGATCGTATCTTTTTCTTAAGCACACCAGTGCCATGTCCATGCAATATAAACACTACTGACCGATTTTGCATAGTCGCTTTGCTAAACGCATCGATGCATTTTCGCTTCGACTCCTCGAAGTTCATCCCGATGCAATCCACAGTGTTCGACTTTGTTTTCATTGTTGTTCCACTATCGCTGCTGCGAGAGGAAGAAGATGCCATTTCAGCGGGCGTGTCGACAGAGGAATCCAAATCCAGGGCCCTTTGTGCCATCTTTGAAAGTTTTCCCCTACCAGTGTTGTCGTTCTGAATGCTAGACTTATGGGCCATCCCAGCCGAGGGCGGAAAGGCTATTTCTGTCGTGGTCAAACGGACTGGAACACCACCTACTGACACTTGGATCTTTTTTCCGACCTGTTTCACGATCCCTTCCTTTCCGTAGAATGCACCCCTGTTACATGTACGATAGGACAGAAAACAAAAGTCAGAGTAATCAAAAATACCAGGTAAAATGGAAGTATAGATGAAGCATACCGTTTGCAAACTATTATGATGTCATCAACATTCACGACTGTGATACCCTTCATTTCTGATATGGGAATCAGCTCAACGTTGTCTTCTTGGCCGTGTTGGTGCTGTTTCAGTCTTGACATGACTCCAGGAAGGGTTTCCGCTTCTGTCAAAGCCTCTCGCTTTACAATTCTAATATCACTCCAGCTATCCGCGACGACCTTCTTGGAAGCGCCACCACCCTTCAGTTTTTCTAGTATATCCTCAAGTAATCGTTCCTTCTCTTCTAGCTTTGCAGCGAACTTTCTCGCCTCTTCTCGTCTGGCAGTGAGTTGCGTTAATTCTAACTTTTCCTGCCCTCGTTTCATTTCTGCCTTGAGCTCGACCATATCATATTCCTGTTTTTGCAATTTTTCCAACGTCTGGTCCACAAGAAGTTTCTTGTCCTCGAGGTCTTGTATCAACTCTCCCATCTTGCGCGTTTCGGTATCGAGCAGTTCGTACGCGCGGTTAATCACGGACTGGGGCAACTTCAACCTCTCTGCCACCGCTAATGCGAAACTTTCCCCGATCACCCCTGGAATCAATCTGTACGTCGGCCTGCCGCCAACGAATTGCATCCCAGCGACCGCGAATCGATCGTCCGTCATCGCCAATTGCTTCAACTCTAGATAGTGAGTGGTAATCGCCACCCGGCAACCCCTATCCAACAACGCCTCCAGTAGAGCACGCGCGATAGCAACACCCTGGTTCGGGTCAGTCCCAGAGCCCTGAAGAAATGTGCAAAGATGATGAAAGGGGGATGCACATATGCATTCGAAGAATCAAGGACAGGTTTTTCGCTTACCAATTCGTCCATGAGGACCAATGCGTCCTTGGAAGCGTTGTTTAGTACCTCTCGGCATACGAGCAAGTGACCAGAGAAGGTGGAAAGATCGCCGTCAACCGACTGCGAGTCACCGATATCGGCGAGGATAGGCGAGAAGAAATCGACCCGGGCAGGATCATTCGATTTGCTCGGTATCGGAATGCCGTCGCGGGCCATGAAGGCGAACAGACCGAGTAGTTTCTGCATTCACGCATGGGACGAACAAAGAAAGCACAACACAAGGGGTGTGTGTGTATGAGGGGGGAGGGTGGGGGGGGGGGGGGTGACCTTAGCTCCGAGCGACGAATCAGAGGACGCATGATTCCGTGTGAACTTACCAGAATGATAGTCTTCCCGCCGGAATTCGGCCCCGTCAGTATCAGGCCTTGATTCTTGCCGCGTCCGATATCGACGTCGCTGCCTACCACATCCCCCCCCCTCGTCGCCGGGGCGGCGACGCCGCCTTTATTCTTCTTCCTCCTCTTGTCATCCTCCCTAAGCAACAGAATAGGGTGCAACGCGTCTTGTACGTGCACGACGCCATCGGAGCCCACCGTGGGTATAACAACGCCAGCGCTCCCCCCAATTCTTCCACTTCTCCCCCCAGTAGCACCCACCCCTCCCACGCCGAATGCGGCGCTACGAAAGCGCTTGCCCAATTTCACGCGCGCCAACACGACATCGAGTTGTCCAAGACAGGCCAAGTTCACCTCGATGTCGTGCGATTTGTCCCCGATCGCCTCCGACAATTGTCGCCATATCCTCGCTTCCTCGCTTCGCAATTCGGTCTCCATCCTGCGCAATTCGTTCGTACGATCGATTACATCCCCCGGCTCGACGTAAACGGTATTTCCAGATCGACTAGCGTCGTGCAATATCCCTCCCACCGAATTTCGAAATTCGCGCTTGATCGGTATAACGAGACGGCCATTCATCTCCATGACGAGACTGCCCCCCGATTCCGTCGCCAATTTCCCCCTCATCGACGGCGACGTCAGCATCGCGTTCACGTCGTTTAATACGTCGCGCTTCGTATCGCGTATCAGCGATCGCAACCGTCCCAACGACGGGAAGGTGGTGCCATCGAGCCTGCCGGGATCGTTCGGATCGAACGCGTCCGATAGCAGTCGTAATAGGTCGGGATCGACGCGAATCGAACGGACCAATTTGGGAAGCTCCACGAACGTCGATCGTCGTGACGTGCCGTCGTCTATGTCATCCCTTTCGTCGTCATGTGCTGCTTCCCCCCCCTCCCCCTTCTCCGCCTTTTCCTCGTCGTTCACGTCGAGGAGGGCATCCCTCCAATCCAGCACGTCCAGGCACAGCCTGAGGCCGTTCGCGACCTCCAATATCTCCGATCCCTCCAACACCCTACCCATATCCACGACGTCCAACAACGGACGCAAATCGACTGACGATGCGAGGCCGGGGGGTACGCCCAACGGCACCCTCGTCGCCCTCCGGTCATTATCATGATCGTTGCCTCTCCCCCTCCCCCCGCCCCCGCGTTTGCATGTAACGTGCCTATCGAGATACGTCCCATCGAGCAATCCTTCCATCTCGCGCACCGCATCGTATCGCCTGCGTACGCCCCTTGCAGTCGATGCCGTGAGCGGCATCGTCAGCACGTCGCGATCGTCTTCGTCGTCGATGTCGTCGTCGATGTCGTCATCCCCTTCCATTCGTCGACGTGCCCCCCGTCGCGATGCGCCGGCCGAGGCGGTTCCGGCGGCGCCACGCGCGGTCCTCGCCAATACCAATTCCACCCCGTAATCGGTAACGCACTCGTCCGCGAGGGCACGAAGCACGATGGGATAATCGAGCGCCTCCATCGTACGCCGATGCAGGTCGATGGTCGGGAGTTGCGGCCGCATGCCGTCGATGGTCCCGTCGTCGTCGTCGTCGATGATGTCATCGCATTCCCCATCATCGTTCGAGGACGAATCTACATAGGAGGAGGAGGAGTGGTATCTCGATCCCCTCCCCGCCATCGTCCCCGTCATGCCGACCGCCGTCCCCCCCCCCCTTTCCCCCTCCTCCTCCCTCCCCCCCCTCCCGACGCCATTCCTCCCCCTCCCCTCCTCGAACCACACCCTATTGACGTCCATTTCCCTCCTCCCCTCGTCGTCGTCGTCGTTCAAACGTCGCGGCACCGCGAACGTCGGGACGTATTCCGGATCCAACGACGTTATCGGACGTCGACTGAGGGAGTATCCGTCCTCCCCCGCCCTTAGGAGTTTGCCGGGGGTGTCGTCCTCCATATGCAGATGAGACGGAGGACGACAACGTCGTCGTGTGGAATCGCGATGACCGCCACCACGGTCGAGGCCTAGGCGTAGGCGTAGAGACGATGGGGACGATGACGAATGGATGGAATGCGTCGAGGAGGTCGCAGTCGGGAATCCCGCGACCAATGCCACGACGTCGTCGTCCGAGGAGACGACTATGACGACGACGACGACGATTACGACTGCCGCCATCGCCGCGTGGGCCAGGCGGGAGAGAGGGGGGATCGCGACGGCGGACGCCGGACGACCACCACCGCGACGATGACGATTCCTTAGTTTTGCTACCATGATATATATTTTCCAAACGAAGTGGATGGTCACGTGTATCGCTTGTTCGCGTGCGCTATGTCTGGTGATATGACGACGACGACGCCCCGTTGTATTATTTAATTTGCGAAAAAATAATGACGGGCGGCGGGGTCGGTCGGCGTCGAGTCAGCAAAGGGCGCGCAGTCTCCCGCCAAAATTGACAGATTTTCTGACCCGTACGATGCATTGCATCTACGTATGTAACACAATCAGGATGTTCTCGCGATTTCGCCAAAGTCGACTCGGGAATCACTATAAAATCATTTCTTTGCTCGCCAGGTCTCAGATCCGCGGAAAGCCACTCCGCTTCACGCGCTCTCTAGCGACAATATCACTTATGATGAGTGTGTTTCGTTTCTAGAATTCTAGGTCATATTATCGTCCATGTCTCTATTACATCCCCGATGAAAACCTCAAAAACCAAGTTTCCCCCCGACCATCCCAGTACACACCAACGCAAACAATAACGTAAAGAGAGAGGGAACAGAACAATACTACACCAACAAGAAGTGGCGGTACCTTCATCGATGATATCGTCTCGGCAATCGATGGACAGCATCGGAGGCATAAATTCCCCCTCCATCGAACTCGATTGGACCTCCTCCATCAACGACATCGACGTCATGATCGACGACGACGACGACGACGACAACCATCATCGTGCCGATGCCGCATCTTCGGTCGTCATTGACAGTGCGACGAACGACGTTTCCCCCGTCAAGAAGAAGTACACGAGCAGACCGCCCTCCGCGGATGTCGTCGACGAGGTCGTCGTACGGTATGCGACATCTCCATGCGAGACGAGGGAGGACATTTCATCGTCGACGCGTCATCCTACTACCGCATCGGAAAATGGGAGGGGGGGACGCGAGGGGGCAGTGCTGCCGAAAGAACGACGACAGGACGACGACGGCGACGACAATTTCGCACACGAGGGGGGGGTGGAGGGCGACGTTCGGCCGCCCATGCCGCATAGGACTCTCTGCGCGGGAAACCTATCGTGCGGATTCTTCGACGTGAATTGGGGATGCACGTCGACGGCGAACGTCGACGAGGGGGCCGTCGTCGAGACGGCGTCCGCGACGCACCTGGATTCCGACGTCGATCCGTCATCGTGCGCGGATGCCGCCGCATACGGCGGGTCACCGTCGTCCTTCAACGACGACGGGACTACCACGGGGGGGGGGGACGAGGCATTGCCATCGAGGGATGGTCCGCGCGACGTCATCAGATTGAGAAGCAATGGATCGCCGTTGAAGAGGGAGGGTGCGACGACGACGTACCCCTCGTTCCGGCTAAACTCCGCCTTCGACTTGAAGAGGCGACAAATGACATGCCCTCCCTCGCTTTCCTCCCCCGTTGTTACGGCCCGCACATCGATCCCCGACGCATTCCTCCCCGCAAGTACCGCCGACGCGAAAACGGGGGCGGTCGATTCATCGACGATCCCCGCGCAGGATGAGGAGAAGAGGGGGGTCGGCGAGGACGATGTCGTCGAGATCCGACGTCCTATGAGCCCCCCGGCGCTCGCCGTCGACCTAACGAGAAATGGATCGCGAAGGGTGCGCAGGATCAGGACGAAGAGCTCCGGATCGCTGTTGAATACGTTGGGACTCATGGGGGGCGGCGGGGGCGGTGAGAAGTCCGATTCGTCCCACCTACACTCCGCCTTCGACCTGGAGGAGCGACAGATGACCTGTCCTCCATCGCCCGTTCTTACCGACGACCATCCATCGACCCACGACGTCCTCCCCGATACTACCGTCGACGCGACGAGGGTGGGCGACTCGTCGACACTGCCCGCGGAGAAGGACGAGGAAAAGGAAAATGAGGTCGAGGTCCTGGTATTGCCACGCGAGGACGATGGAGTTGTGGCGGACCAACGACCTGGCATCCTCCCAGCCCAGTCGAGCGAAATTGCGGCATCCTCGCTGCGATCGATCGATTCCTACTCCATCAAAACCGACTGTCCCTCCTACACCGACATCGACGAGGAGATCGACATGGCGTTAGGTGACGAAACGACGATTGGTCTGTCCTGCGTCACCTCCACTGACGGTCAACCCACGAACGTCGACGAGACCATTGTCACCAAGGAGGGTCCCGACCCAGTCGAGGAAATTCCCAAAGTTACGGTCTCGCCACGTCGCGGCCCGCTACGACTTGGACCTAACTTCGGCCTCGGGAGGAATGGGTTGCGCAACGTCAGGGCGAGGAGCAGAGGATCGCTGTTGAATAAGTTAGGACTCAAGAAGGATGCGAAGCCCGACTCGTCCCACCTTAACCCCACATATGACTCTACGGAGCAACAAATGACGTGCCCTCCCTCACTTATTCCGATGGACCATCCATCGACCCCTGATGCTCTCCCTGCTGCTGTCGAGGAGACGATGGAGAGCGGTCCATCGGCACTACCCGATGAGGAGGAGGTCG
Organism: Cyclostephanos invisitatus; assembly: GCA_036939675.1. Classification (NCBI taxonomy): domain Eukaryota; phylum Bacillariophyta; class Thalassiosirophyceae; order Thalassiosirales; family Thalassiosiraceae; genus Cyclostephanos; species Cyclostephanos invisitatus. Next base: position 8,673 of record JALLBA010001085.1, read on the forward strand.
AGGTCCTAGTACCGCCAAGCGAAGATGATGGCGTTGAGGTCCAACGACCTGTCATCCCCCCAACACAAACGAGCGAGGTGGTTGCACTTTCACCACAATTGGTTGACAAGATTGAGGTTGACGCATTTGCGTTCGGCATGTCCTCCATCAATCCTGACCGGACCTCCTCCATCATTGTTGACAATGAGGTCGACAAGGCATCAAGTGACGAAGCGACGAATGTCCTGACCTGCGTCGATTCCACTGACGGCCTATCCATTACCATCGACGAGCCCATTGGCGCCAAGGAGGATTACAATCGTGTCGAGGAAGCCCCTTTAGAAACGGCCTCGCCTCGTCGCGGCCCGCTTAGACTCGGACCTGCCTTCGGCCTCAAGAATAATGGCTTAAGAAAAGTCTGGACCAAGGGCAATCGATCACTGCTAAAGAGAGTTGGGCTCAAGAAGGATAAGAAGTCTCCGGCCTCGCCTACTCAAAAAGACACGTTCGAGTCTCCCAAGAACACAGTCGATGCTCTAGTGGATGCCAGCTCGAAGTCACCTACTAAACCAGGCGATATTGTCAAGGTGGAGTGGGTTGATATCGAAGCATGCGAGGTTGATTTCGCGCCGAACAAGGGTGTTATGACTACATCTAAGGAGAAAATTGTGACTCTCGAGTCAAAGGGGGGAAATGCGATGATCGAAAGCGTCCATGGTGCCCCAATCGCAGACGACAATTTAAACTCCGTGAATCCTGACTGTCCCTACGTTGATGTTGACGAGAAGGTCGACAAGGCATTAATAGAAGACGTGCCATGTGACTTGTCTTGCGTCGATTCCACTGACAGCCCATCAATCAACCCTGACATTCTACCCACTACTGCAAATGAGACGAGGGGGGGCGATTCATCAACCCTCCTTGCTGAGGATGAAGGCGTCGAGGTCCAAATACTTTGCGAAGAAGATAACTTCGAGGTACGCACATCCCCAACAAAATTGAACAAAATTGTGGCATTGTCCACGACGCAATCAATTGATAAGATCAGCTACGACACATCTACTATCGACGTGTCCTCCATCAAATCCGACTGGAACAATGAGATCGACAAGGCAAGAAGTGACGAAGGGACGATTGTCTTCACCTGCGTCGATTCCACTGACGGCCAATCCATTAGCATCGACAATCCCATCGACACCAAGGAGGATTTCAATCACGTCGAAGAAGCTCCTAAAGATAAGGCCTCGCCTCGTCGCGGCCCGCTTAGACTCAGACCTACCTTCGGCTTCAAGAGAAATGGCTCAAGAAAAGTTAAGGATATCAATATCAATGATAATGACGTTGAGGTCCCACTACGCAGAATACAAGGCAATTTAAGCAAGCTCAAATCCATGTCCAACATCGCAAAGAACGGGGCGCAAGCCGCACAGAGAAAGAACGGGGCGCTCGCCGATGCCAAGCAGTGGAAGGGAGACAAAGTTGGTAACGTCATGACAGCTGAGGCGACGGCGACTCTGAATGCCCACACTAATACAATGCTTCAATCTATCACTGCAAGCGTGCAAATTGGGGCTCTCGCTGATGAATCCGTCATCAAACATGACTTTTTTCCTACTTCCGATGCAACGAGGGTCGATTCATCACACTGCCTTGCAGAGAGTGAGGGCGTCGAGATCCCATTATGACGCAAAAATGATGACGTTGAGGTGGAGGTCCCACGACGCAGAAGACGAGGAAGATTCTTCGGCAAGCTTCAACACATGTCCAAAAGCGAAAACGAGGCGCTCGATGATGCTTTTTGAGCCAAGGTAAACGTGGTGATGGCACGTATTTGAACCCATATCTCGTGTAATTGAGTGTTTCGAGATTGGTGATAGTGAGGTAACAACCTCGTAGATAATGGAGCGATCCCAAAACTCTGTTTATGATTTTTTTTACATTTAAATTAGCGATATTTAAGTGTATCTCTTTATTGTAGCGTTATAGACAGTATTCTGTCTACAAATGAGCGAAACTTTTCATCATTTGGTGTACCTATTCCTATATCGTACGTACGTAGGGTTGTATTGGTGTTTCCGACGATTTCAAGAAAGGGAAAAATGGCGGGAATTTTTTTTGCGCAGTCCCAGTGGCCATTCTTGGGACTAAGAGTGGGTTTAACGGTCGGTAGTGTTGTATTACGACTAGTTGTGCTACTAATAACAACAATAAATGCACCTAAAAATTCTACCATGTTATCTTTAATGCCCTAGCACCTTATTAGTGTCCCGCATATCTACTCCGTGCCACTCATTCACACATTTAGGGCAGAGATTTACGTTACATACCACACAACGGATTATGTCTCTCCGATTCTTCTCCATATAACTCCACGCTTTCTTCTGCTTCTCGTCATATTCATGATTCCAAACAAAATAGCAATACTGGCATTGACTGGTTGGCAAGGCCTTAACCATTGCATGGAAACGCCCATCAAAATGCCGTGAAAAGTGGGAGCCATTCATTTTTTCTTTCGTGATCCTCCTTCCCTTGTCTCTCGCCAGAAATTGGTTGATCCCGCTGTTGCAGCTGAAATCCCACTCCCTATCCTCCTCCTCTTGCAACGATGAACCGCCGAATGAAGACAAGGACCTCCTAGATACACTCGAATCATCCTCATCTTCTCGCAGTGCTTCCCGATGGACAACAGTCTGCTCCGGGAAAATTAAATCATACACAAGTTGCTCGATGAACTCGGCATGATTCCATTTTTCAGGAAGATCCGTTCTTCCTTCTGCCTCCTCCTCATCCCACATGTATTGATATATTTTATAGGCATTGACCTGTGCCACTCCAAGGCCCCACACGAAAATTGACCACCACCACTTCTTGTGGCGCATCCAGTGGTCTGGACGATATGTACCACGAAGCTGATCAGCCACGTCGACCGCGTTCATGTTCGAATTGTAGTCATC
>JALLBA010001086.1:0-11590 GCA_036939675.1 Cyclostephanos invisitatus
AAATCAAAAAAAGGGGCGACGGCCAGAAATGCCTTGGCAAATAATAGGAATGATGCCTGGATTTAACAGTTCCTACTAACGTGGGCGGGGGCTTATGTGTGGAAATATCCTGTTTCCCGCCCTTTTCAATACGATTCCTACGTGTACAGAATCCCACGTCTCTTCAAGAGAAGTGTTTTTTCGAGCGAAGTCCCCGCCGCGCCATCGGCAAAGCCACAGCAATGACGCGGCCATCAACCAAAAAATAAGAGACAAACGGAACATGCCTCGCGTACATCAGGGAGCAATCCGCCGTCGCCACGGCGCCAACAACAACGCCCCCTCCTCCGGCCGCCGAGGCGGGATATTCTCGCTATCTACCCCGTTCGTTAGGGATGCCGCCTCCGCATCATCGTTGTCGTCAGCGGCGGCGGCGGCGGCGGGCGCGAACGATAACATGCTCCTACTGGCGTCCGTCGCCGCCGGCAGTCGCATCGACGACCAAGCGCGCGCGGACGACGAATATAACGCCTCGTCCTCCAAGGGCGCAGAGGTGGACAATGGCCAAGCGGGGAGGCGGCTGTTCGGGGACGGGATGGAGGACGGCGATCTCGACGGAGATTCCTCGGACGTCACCGTCCTCGGCGATGACGGCATCGATGACGAGGGAGGTGCGGCCATCGAGAGAAACGACGGTGATGATGACGACAACTGCGACGACGAAAAATTCTCCGTCGACTTGTTGGAGGACGAGGGGGGCGGGGGCGACATCAAGTATGGAGGGGACGCGGTCGATCGTCGCGCGCGGCTGGAGGGGAACAATGACGATACAAACGATCATCCCCGACGGGAGCGGGACAATAATCGCGAGAACCATCGCGATCGTCATCGCGCGAATATTGCATCGACGTCCCCGGCGACGCAGACGCTCGATCGACTTGCCATGTTCGGATCGCAGGAGGGCGGGGCCGAGTTGGTCATTCGCCTGCTCGCCGCGAAGAATGCGAACGATGATGATGATGCCGACCGAGCCGTCGATGTCGACGTTGCCTCATCCCACGTCGCGACGACCACCGCTACTTCCGTTGTCGGGGATGCAACTGATGGGCGAATTACCGACGATGAAAGGAAGAACACCAAGAATGGACGTGCGGTCGAGATGGCGAATGCGTCTGAGAGCGGAACGAAGCGTGTGGGTGGGATGGTGGATGCCACGACGACGACATCTGCCACCGTGGTCGCAGTCAAGTCAGATCACATCGACGACGACAATCAGCGCACGATGGAAAAGCGTCGACTTTGCCTTCGCACTCTCAAGGGGTATTTCATGTCGACGAAAAACTCATCGGAGTACGCCGCCCGACGACAAAAAGCGACGCGGGATCATGGCAGCGGCACCGGCGTCGTGCTGCCGCCCGATTTTGCCGTACCATTCTGTCGTCGATGCCACCATCCGACGCCCGCCGCTCGGGGGAGCGCCTCGACGACTGCCGCGGCCGCCGCGCCGACGCACGTGCCGCCGCATCACGGACTATGCCCGTTTCACGACGACTTTTACAACTCGGGATCGTACGAGATATTGAATCTAATCGTCGATGGGAATCTGCTTTCGTGCGAGGCGTGCATATACCAATTCGATAACGGACGGTTGAATAAGGAGTTGTGTCACGTCGATGGATGCGAGAGGAAGAAGAATACGAGATCGGGGAACAAACAGAAGAGCGGGGGCGGCAATTCCAAAATGAAATCGGGCGTCGATGCGAGTAATTGTGGTTCGGTATGTGTCAATGACGAGGACCTTCGCGAAAAGAGTGAGCAGAAAGAACGGAGGAGATGCGATGGCGATGAGAATGGGAAGAAGAACACCGTTGCCGGTAGAGGCACCGGTTATCACTCAAAGATGTCATCCCCGGCGGTCGCATGGATGGGTGCTGGCAATGATGTAAGACTTACAAGGAGGGCTAGTTCTCAAGTCACTCAGCCGTCGGAAACAAAAACGAAGGCCGATGTGATAATTAAATCGTCGATCGATCAGAGCAGTCAATCGACGGACTTGGAACGAGGGCCACCGTTCGAGGTTGGAACCGTCGTCTTCGTACGAGATCGGACGTGGCCCGGTCGGAATGACCCGGGCGGAGTGGCAAGGATCGTCAAAGTCCATCGACCAAAAGATGAGGATGAGGATGAATATGACGGAGACGATCAAGCCACTTACGATGTCAAGTATGTCCTCGAATCGCGACGAGAGAAATACGTCGAGGAACGATTTTTATCGTTGCATGCCATGCTGAATGCGTATGTTTCCCCTTCGAAAAATGATTACGACTCAGGAGTCGTTCGACTTGAAAATATCGATGTCTCTATGCAATCATCTGACGTTACCAATGAGGAAGACTCAAACACCGTCGAAGTCGTGTTCTGTTCTGAAGGATCATCATTAGGTAGTGGTGACGATGGCAGTAATGAAGCTATAAGCAGTCCAGACCACGTTGACGCGGATGGACATCCTCTCTCCGAGTACGAACGTCTACGGCTGCGAAATATACACAGGAACAAGGCTCGCCTTGCCCAGTTGGGATTGCTGGTCCCTCCTGGAAAAACCAGTGGTCAGACTTCGTCGTCTTCCTTGGGCACAAAAGAGGGAAAACGCAAAGCGAGGTACGAGCCATGCGGAGTTGAGATTGAAAGGAGGACTCAGCCTAAACGTCAAACTGCAACGAATCGACCCGAGGGAGATGAAATGACAAAAGTTTCTATTCATGCTTCTGTTGCTGATGCGCGCGATGAAAAAAACCAAGAGGGTAAAACATCACTAGCCAAAGTTGGTGGCAGTGGAGAGGGCGACCTCGATCAGCGGCAGACACTACCAAAGATAATGATGGACGTGGATTATGATGGCGTTAAACAGAGCAAGCAAGCACAGACATCCCGCGGAGTGTGCGATGCAGTAGTAGCAAACTTGCCCACGGTGTCTATTGCGGTTGCTTCCAAGACAGGCGTTCGAAATTGCATGTTTGTGTTGAAAACAAAGAAAATTGATTCGAAGGCAAATCATGATGTTTGCTGTCCACGAACTGCAATAAGAGCGCCTCCTTCGGGCGATGAGTACCAAAACAATCTGACCAAGCTCATACCTTATGGCCATCTTGAACAAAGTCAGTGTGAGCACAATCAACCAAATCCATCACCAATAACTCCTCGGAGAAAAAAATATACTACTGCACAACAACGGGCTCCTGCTCATCTCACTCCTCTACCAAGATGGATCAATGATTTCATCTTGGAATCCAATCGCCACAATGAAACGGTACCCGCTCCCCGCGGTTCGAAGTGGTTCCCTTGTCCCAATCCATGGGGGAAAATTGGTCATGAGGATGGCGATTTTGTTATAATTTCTCCGTTCCAATCCGAGACAGCGCATGATCTCCTATCCATCTTCCATCAAGGACCGAATGGACACGGCATTCCGAAGCGATTTGTAGCCAATCCTTTACACGAAGGATCGCCGTATCACTCCACGCATCGCTCGCCTGCCCGTGGCGGATACAGTGCCCTACGCTTGCTGCGGGATAGGACAAGCTTGAGACCGTGGGGTTTTACGGTCAGGCTTCATGAATTTGGCGGTGCATGTTTGGTAAAGAGTATCGAACCGTTGTCACCTGCCGAGGCTGCGGTAAGCCGATAAGATCCAGCCTTTTTCATTACTATTTTCATATTTTCCAACCTCGCCACCGATCACAAATATGCTTCATAGGAAGATATTTCAGGGTGGACTGATGAGAGCTTCTCTTCTGGTCTCAAACTGCATGATATGATCATCTGCATCAATGGAAAAAGCATCGGCACCTTGACCATGACAGAACTTCTCATCGAATTCGATGTTTGTGGTCCCGAAATGATGCTCGTCGTGTCTCGTTTTGATATCCTAGCCAACCGAGAGTTGACAACTCTTGAAGATTTAGCTATGGATTGGAATGATATTGGTGCCGGCGCCTCTCTCGGGAGGAATATGGTCAGCTTTGAGGACTATTATAGCAGCGGCGAGCTGTGCGAGTTGGACGACCATCCTGGTGCGCAGGGGGGTGAAACGGAAGAATGTGAGATGGACGGTGCACAGAGCGAAACATGCACTAATCTTGTTGACAGTAGAAATAATAGTGCGAAGACGGAACAGCAGCTTACCAGAGATGAAAAGTCAGGTGTGCCTAGGCGTCTTCCCACTCCAGCACATCATGAGTCTCTTTCAAAGGCGTTAAAAGTCGGTCCGATAGTCTCATTGTCCACGGCCGCCGAGTCGGGGTGCAAGAAATGCAAGCTCGAACTTAAGACTGGCATAAAAGGTTCTCAATCCCACTGTCCAAGCTGCCCTCGCAAAGGAAAGCAACGCTCTTCCAAAAAAGACAATATTCATGAATGCGCACAAACATGTAAGATAGCAAAGAAACACCTTATTGACTCGGCACTCGAGGAGAAAAACAGACAACTAGAATATGACGGGAATCTTATTGTCCATAATCTAGAGGCATGTGGCAATTTCAAACCGAAAAAGGTTAATCGAAAGCAACCTGCAACTAGATACCAAAAACAACTTGACAACCAAAGCAACGACGATAGCGACATTTTACCCAATCGTCGTCTCTCTATAAAAGATTCCAACTACTCTGCATTACAAGAGAATGCAGAGCCAGCAACCGAGGTTCCAATTGAGAGGAGGGATAATAATCTTCCCTCGAATGATTGGATTGACAATGATTCATCGTCGTTGAGCATTGCCGAGGACGAATGTGAGAATCATGAAGATGAGAACCCATGGCTTGGCTGTGTTTGTGGAAAAACGCACCCTCATCCAATAAATGTGTTTTGGATCCAGTGTGAGAGTTGTGATGCTTGGTACAACGTCGCTGAAGAATGTGTGGGATTCGATGAGCTTACTGCAGAAAACATTGACAAGTGGTGCTGCTGGGCTTGTGACCCTCCTGTTGCTGGACTGGGGCTTTAGGTCTTGAGATTGTCTGCTTATTGGGAACGACAACTTCTGGCTTCGAAGCCCTCTCAATTGTAACATGGACGAGGCCTACTATCTGTATGGGAAGTTTTCTGATGGGGAACTGGCAGTTGTTCAAGTGGCGATGTATTGTTCCTTGACATCATCAACACAGTGCAACACATGTTAACTACGATACTTTGATTATCATTCAAAGCTTGTCTATTTCCTCGCCAGACATTGATCTCCCTGTTTAATGCTCATACTTAGATAGTAGGAATAGTAACGAATAGTATTATACTAAACAAGTACCATTCGATTTCAGTTGTCCTCTTCTAGTGGCCATGGGAGCCACCCACACTCGTCCTCTTCACCAAAGCTCTGATCGTCCGTGTCATTTTCCTGGTCCTTCGGCCACGGGAGCCAACCACAATCCTTCTCGGAATCATCTGACGTGCTCTCTGTCTCATCATTGCCCTTCGTCTCGACAATGGTCTCCGATGAATAAAAATCGACCTCTCTCGTAATGAGATGTGCCTCACTACTCATGATATTGTGTCCTGATATTTCATCAACCTTGTTTGATGACACAGTGAGCAAAAATTGTGCGAATAATGAATCCATTGGTTCCTGCTCAATATCTTGGAAGTTTTCGTTTTTTTTCTCTGCAAGTGATTTCACACTTCGTGCTTGATATGGGTCTGATTCAATACTCCTCCTCCTTCGTGGCGCCAAATTTCGATCAATGGAAGTACCAGAAGGTAAAGGATCGGCGGTGCTACGCCTTTGAAGCATCCAGGGAGAACTGGGGGATTCTATCGAGGAGGCCATATCGGCGGCACTACGCCTTTGAAGTTGGTGGATGCCCCTGACCAGGTCTCCAAACGTATTTCCGCGACTCATTTGAGGCTCCGCCGGCATATCAGCCGTGGCGCTGCTTCTTGTGTTACTTTTTTTCAACTCCTTTTCCACCGCTTCGCTGCACAAAAACTTTTGATGAATGGCCCTATACCCCCCGGCGGTGACCACGCCCGACTTTCCAACCTCGGCCTCGAGAAGAACCGATAGATCTCTATTGCTTGCGACAAACTCGGCTCTTTCCGCCATCGTCCATGAACGATTTCTATCCTCGTTCCGTGCATCTCTATTCGGCTTCGAGTTTCGCACGAGCGTAAACTTGCTGCTGATACTGCTGCCCCTCATGTTGACGTCCCTCCCCACATTGACATCTAGTGCACTTGATAAGGAGGAGGACATGCACTTGACCAAGTCCCCAAATGACATAGACGCCGCCGGCATAAAAGACGTGGTGCTGCGTCTTGTACTACTTTTTCTCAACTCCTTTTCCACCCCGTCGCTGTACAAAAACTTTTGATGAACGGCCTCGTACCCCGCGTCGGTGAAAGCGCTATTGCTTGGGACACACTCGGCCCTCTCAGCCACCGTCGATTGTCGAATGCCATGCGATCCCTCATACAAAGATTCTCTAATCAGCGTAGAGTTTCTCTTGGGGTTCCACTTGCTACTGATGCTGCTGCCCTCCTTTTTGACGTCCCCCACCACATTGACGTCTAGTTCGCTCAAGGACGAAGTGAATGATGAAGAGGGGGTGACAAAGAAGCTAGAACCACTCTCTGTGGATGTGTGGTTCACTGCGGACTGTGGCATGTCGTTTGTTTTGAAAGATTGGCCTCTGAAAATCGATTGCATGTCAAGTTAGTATTTGACGAGTAAATACCATAATACTATGAGACATTAGAAGTGCTCCCAAATTCCTTTTGATGAATCAGTTATCATGAGTTATCATCAATATCACGGGGTGTACGATGTTGTCAACCCTCCTCAAGTGAAACCACCGTCCGACGAACTGTAACCTTTCTCTTAAAATAAAATGATAGTAGTAGGAGTGTAATATAGTACCTTTTTTTTCAAAACATTCGTCGGCATTAATAATAGGCCTTAATAAAATATATCGTACACCTTGAGTCGCATCAGGTCGCATCTACTCAAGTCCTATGATATCCTACGAAGTCAAGTTAAAGTCATCGGAGTAGTGCCATAGATATAGAGCTATTATTATGACTACTCGTGATTCGTTTTTGATTCACAAAACAATCAAATTCGTGTAAGTAGGTGTAGTTATCTAGTGTATATATTCAACCTTCTTGTATGTCAAACATGTCCGAGTGACACATCTCCGTTCCTGTTTAGCCCTAACCCTAACCCTAACCCTAACTCTAGCTTTTCAATTCCTTATCGACGCTTAATGTTTGGGACGATGGACAGACCCCGACTTGTGGCACGGAATGAGGGAAGCTCATTCCGTGTCAGGTGACTAGCACCATGATCTACTGAGCTGCCGGGTCAGGAATAGCAATAAGCAGCGGCACGGAGCGATAGCGGCGAGAGAAAAATATTCTTTTTCCCCACAGCCAACGGAAGCGCGGGCATTAATTAATACATGCGACAACGCCAAAGCCGGCGATTAAAAAATCAGGCAAAAAAGGCTCGCGAGAGGCGAATTGCAACATTCCTGCGGTACCTCGAAAAACGGAATGGAAGAAACCCACGCCCACGACGCAGCCTGCGCATCGCGCTTCAACGGGAGGGGGCACCCCAACGAGTGATACTAGTCGGGGAAGAGGGTTTTTTCTCGGACGACGAGGCGGGAAGAGGCCCCCCCAAGGAAGCAGACTACCGGATCAGAGACAGCGATAGCGACGACGATGAAGAAAGTTCCACCGCTGAAAGCAGGGGGTGGTACATCTCCTTCGACGAAGAGTCCGCATCTAATATCACGTCTTCGTCGGAGTTGAGCCACCAAACCAATGACGAATCGACCACAACAAGCAAATCGACCACAACAAGAGTGCAAGAGCTCCGTGCACACTTGCTCTACACAGATCCGGTGGGGTGCCCGGCATCGGAATCGGACCTGGGTTCAGGATCGACCTGAAATATACAATTAGGGGAGGCTCCTACGCAATACGCGAAGGTAGTCTACACTAGGGCAACTAACCCCTCTTAGGGTCACCGGGCAACAAATAAAATGAACCGAAAGGTATCACGGGCAACAACACTATGAGCAACTATTTAAGAGGGCTAGGCAGGGCAGTTGGCATCACGGACGATGCAGCCCGACAAGGCCAATCGGACGATACGGCAAGGGACTACGACTGGGAAAACCTAAGCCATGGGAGTGGCCGCAGGGACACCAACCTATTACGCGAGGGAAACGAGCCAGACGCGGAACACATGGAACGGGGGGGAGGGGTGGGATTTGCCCTCCAAAACGCAAACAACTCCGTTGCCTCCCCAACTCAACGGGAACGGTATCAACCTAGGGGAGATGGGATAGGCTTACCCAACAAGACGCCGTGGATGTTCAAAGCAACGTCTCACTGGCGGGGAGGAGATCGGAGATGCGCTGGACCATCGCCCACCGGCGGACGAGGAGCCACGCATGGGAGTGGGACTGGCGAGGGCCTTTGCCGATGTCACCCAGCGGCGAAATGACATTACACTGGAACGCGAGCTCGAGTGGCAGGCGCGCGTAGGGGGGGATGCCGCCAAGGTTACCGCTTTCAAAGAACAAGTTCTAAACCAACAAGCTCTATGGGCGTTCGCCTTCATGAAAGGAAAATCTCCGGCAATTCATATGGCTCACTCTATTGGGTCTTTCTTTGGGCTATCCGGGCTTGCAAGCGACGTTCAGGGAAAACAAATTGCGTTCGTGGGGGATAGGATACAAGGGCGTCAACCCATACCTTTCATCCTCCCACCGCAAAACGCATGGACGTGGGCACGGGTACGCTACCTGGCCGATAGGGCAAGGTGTGCCGAGCACTATAGGGATGAGGCCAACAAGGGAAAACTATGGGCCATGGGGGCTGGGGAAAACGACTTGACGGAAAGCAGCTCCCACGACTTCTCGCGTTGCCTACCGTTGTAGCGGAGTTCGTCGCAAAACAAGGAGGATCGTGCCTCCCACACACCATGATGAAGTTCATTACTGCCTACATTGACGTGGGTACGGCACAGGTGCCCGTGGATAAATGGGATCTTCTCCTCGACTGGTGTTTAGCGGCGTCACAAACGGGACCCAAGGGCGCGAGCCTCCTAAACTTAGGGGCACCGGAACCCGCACTATGTCAAGATGAGGAATTCTTGGAATGGTGTAGCCAAAAACTCGCAACGACACTAGGACGTGAGCCGGAAGTAACCCAGAAAGCTAAGGCGGGCCCCCAAGACAACATTCACCTCGTCCAACGCATCACTGAGAATATGGGCCGCAGCTTCGTGGCAGGTGTTCAGGCCTTGGCACCTACTATTGTGGGTGCAACAAGACAGGGAAGCGCTTTCGATCGTGACTCCGGAGCGGAAGGGATGGGCGGCCGCATGTACTCTGAAAACAACGTCGCTGCCCTAAAGGGTTATTGTGGGGTGGTGGACCCGGCGAAGATCCCGCAAATCTGGGACTCGTTTCAGCAAACAAAGGAAATCGCATCCCACAGGCATAACCTCAGGGTCTCGATGATGAAGTGGGCAAAGCAAACGGGCAAGGAAATCGACAAGGCTCCATTTTTTACAGAACAAACCATTAAGGACATGGTGACTCTTAATTTCAACCCAGGGGAGGCGGTCCCGACGTACGCATCCGCGCAACGGGGCCTTTCCATCCTTACATGCCGCCCAAAGATGGCACAAGAAGTGGAAATAATCAAGGACAATGAGGAGGCACGGCATATCACGGCGCACACAGCACAATTCAACGAAGTGCGACGATGCCAAAAGACACCGCCAAGCCCACCCCCCGACACATACTTCGAATTACGCCTCAGCGTCAACACCTTCTGTGCCCTTGTATGGACTTTGTTTGGAGAAGACTGCGACTATTATAAGGGGTTATGGGACGTGGCTGAAACTCTCGATCTCCAAGAGGTCCACATAATCCGTGATTTGTTCACAGCGGACGTGTGCAGGCATATCACGTGGGCAATTCTTAGTGACGGACGATCGTTTTTCAACACTGTCCTCGTCGTAGCACAGTTCCGCAACGGGGAAACTTTCCAGTGGCCAACGTCACTCAACTACAAAATCACGGACGACGTCTGCTATGCGAACACCATTGTGCGCCTGTTCTACCCTACTGAGTGGTTTATTCAAACAAATCCCCCAGGGAAGGGAGTGGGTGTGAGCAACGCTGGTGACGGGGGTCATCTCGGGACAGGAACAACGGGAAAAGGAGGGCAGAGGGAACAGGGTACAATGGCAAGGGGGCGTAATATGCCGGGCAGGAGCGGCCCACGCAGACAACCATGGACAGATGAACGCCATCCAAAATAGTTGCAATGATGGCCGATTACCTCGAAACACGCGGCACGAGGGTACAACTAACGGAAATACTGGACGCTGCAAACAAGCGCATCACGGACCTCCCAACTCTCCCGGACTACATGGAGAACGGCCGCCCCTTCATATGCTGGGCACATATTCTTGGCCGCTGCAGCTACCCAAATTGCGCATTTATGAAAGGACACGTGCCTAGGGACAAAATCACCGACAAATTCGCAGACGATGTGGTAGCAACCATCACCTCCGGTGTACGAAAGTGCTCACACCCGCGGGACCAGAACGAGTCTCCAGGTAAACACCCGAAGCAGGAATGACAAAGACTACGGCCCCAACACAACTTAGTAAATGGGGTAACAGGGGCAAAAGTAGCGAGGGGGGAGACTCGGGCGGGCGGAGAGAAAGTGCAAATGTTAAATAATAGGGAATTATTGTTACGTACAAAACCAACACAGGCTCCAAACAAAATCCTACGAGGGCACGTTCCCCAACCGACATCAAACAAGACCAACGTTCAACCAGCAGGGGAAATCATCGACAGCCATAGGGAACAGGGGGCAACCGCCGATGGACAGGCGCTACCACGCAAGCTGCTGGATCATGGACAAGGTAAGTTAGGATCAGATTCGGACATGGAGATCAGTAGCAGCAGCGAGGGCAGCATGCATCCACCGGCGGGCAACATATTAGCGTCGCTGGGGCAGGAAATGGGCCAACAAACACTTCTTCTACCACCAGTGATTGCGGCAACGGGAGCACTGGCGACTGGGGCAACAACAGATGCCCTGCGAAAGCAGAACAAGCATCAGAGGACAGCGGACTTACAAACTCAACCGCTGGAATCACAATGGACTATGCATCATGGACACACAGTCTTGCATGAGAATCATTGGGAGGAGGTACGGAAAACTGCCGATGAGATACAAATGGCACCGCAGGGTCTAGCATTATATCACGAAGCCGCAGGAGTGCTGGCAGAATGGGAAAAAATGGGCTGCCCAACGTGCACAGGGCGCGACTGGACACTTGCGGAAATCCAAGCAGCAATCGATCGCGGCCCGCACCAGTCAGCCCTGGCACCGGATGCATTACGTCATTTTGCCGACGAAGTCACGGACAAAGTAGATCTGGGAAGACATTAAAGGGAACCATCCACGACAGCTGAAGGTTTCACCCGTGGCAGCAATACTGCACAAACCACGGGCATACCGCTCAATTTTAGACTTGTCGTTCTCGCTCAGATTAGCGGAGGGCGAGACATTACCGTCGGTGAAT
>JALLBA010001087.1:0-11577 GCA_036939675.1 Cyclostephanos invisitatus
GCAGCCATCGGCGAGTCCCCAGAGACGACCGAATTCGTCTGTCAGAATCCTGATGGTCCGACGATTGCAGCGGTGGCGCCGTTGTCTCGCCATTGGATGGATCGGATGCTGCTTGTCCCGACGACGACAGAACCGTCAACGCCACCGCACCGTTGTTGATCATCACGGCGGCTCCGCAACATCGTTGTCAGTCGTTATTAGTCGTCGTCGTCGTCGTCGCCGCCGCCGCCGCCCCGTCGTTCTCGTTCGTCGTCATCGCCGTTCCCCTCACGGAGGAAAACAAGTGTCCGCGAACATCGATCATCGTCATCATCTTCGTTCCCTCCTAATTTCCCCCATCCCCCGCCGCTGCCTTCTCGATTCGATTGTTGCATCGTGTCTTCGTTTCCTTTTTGCCCCCTGCGCCTTGCCCCCACCACTCATCGCTGTCCGTCGTTGCCGCCGCCGTTGGAAACAATCCGCGTCGATCGAACAACCCCTCCCAAAGCCACCGTCAAACGAAGCCTTCATTCTCCACAACCGCTCAAACGCCTCCACCCACCAACTACCTTCGAACGCCGCCGCCACAGTCGAAGCCATCTTCACCACAATGTCTCGACATTGCCTCGCCGCCGCCTCACCGTCTTCAATCGTCAATCGACAGGTTATTCGAACGCCACCACCGGCTTCGAGGGGTGGGACGGCTGCGAGAGCGGTGGAAAGGGGCGGCGTTTGGTGATGGTGGCGCGCGACAGCTATGAGGTGGTCGACTTTTTGACCTATCGTACGAACTGGACACAGCACCACTGAGGTTTAAGCACCAGACACTAAACTATTAGATAAAATATATAATATAGCTGAAATTGCGACGATGTGGAGCCGGTTTCAGAAACTCCCGACGCAACTATTGGATTCAGCTTATATTTAGCATTTTTTACATCCTTGGGTCGGCTAATGAAACTTAGCACAGCCCTTGGTTCATGCGCACAATCGAGCTGGGCGGTGGCGGTGTTTACTTAACATACGAACGATTTAGCTGTCACATCCTAGAACATTAGTTGGTTCTTATCTCCCGATACGGTAGATAGCTCGAAAATAACACTTACATAACATCACACAAACTAACGTCAGCTTTTAGATTTGCTCCAAAAAAAAAGAAAAAAAATGATATCCCCTCCGCCGACGCCATCCCGTCTCGATCCATCGCACGTCCCATACCGCCATGCCGCATCCTACATCCTGTCCGAACTGCGCTCCAAATCCATCCCTGTACCCGTGATCGGGATAATCTGCGGTTCGGGCCTGTCGGGTTTATCGGACGGATTCGATGCGAATTCTCCCGCGATAACCATCCCATACTCGTCGATACCATCCTTCCCCCGTCAATGCACCGTCATCGGACACGCCGGGGAGTTGGTCATTGGCACGCTCAATTCCATACCCGCGATATGCTTCCGCGGGCGATTTCACTCCTACGAGGGACACGATATGAACACCGTCGTATTGCCGGTACGAACTATGAGATGCCTGGGGGTGAAACTCGTACTGGTAACGAATGCCGCTGGCGGACTGCGTGCCGAGTACGACGTGGGCGACGTGGCCGTGATACGCGATCACGTCGCCGTGCCGTTACTGGCCGGTAAGAATCCGCTCGTGGGAATGAACGACGACGAGCTGGGCACTCGTTTCCCGCCCACGAGCGATCTGTACGACGAAGGGTTGCAGGATATCGTGGTGGATGCATCGGTGTCATTGGGATATCGCGATTTCATCAGGTTGAATGCGACGTATGCGTTCGTTTCCGGTCCTCAGTACGAGAGCAAGGCGGAATGCGACATGCTACGTACGTTGGGCGCTGATGCCGTGGGGATGTCGACGATACCGGAAGTCGTTGCTGCTCATCACGCGGGGATGGCGGTGCTTTGTTTGAGCCTGATAACGAACAAGGTGGTATTCGCTGATGCGGCGAGGGATGGGGGAGAAACGGAGGCGTCGGGGGGGGAGGCCGATGGAGGAGGACAACAACACGCGCATCACGACGAGGTGCTACGTGCCGTGAGTGGACGTAGCGAGCAGCTGATAAGTTTGGTGGGGGAGGTCATTCGTAGGATCGGAGAGGTTTACCTGCCGACTTTGGCGGATATGACGCCCATTAATTTGGAGACCGAGGGAAGGGTGATCGGGTTGGAGGAGGGGGGGGGAGGGGAAATGAGGAAGGAGCGCGGATGCCCGGTTTTGAACTTGATGACTTCGCCCCTCATCCTTGCGCACTGCGTGTTCATGGGCAGTGCCATCCTTGTCGCGGGAGGCCTTCTCAGGGCGAGGATGGGCAAGCGGTCTTAGGGATTTTTGTCGGATCGACCATCATGGGGATGAATAGGAATGGCGTGAAAGGGATCAGTTGTGGGATACATAGGTAGGTGGGGGGGGGATATAGGAGGGATAACATGATGTGTAATGGTGAGATGCATTGGAAATGAGAGTAATGAATGCTACTGACTGATGGCTGATCCATTTCAGTTATGGTTGATATTACAGAAAGCGTATTGCCACACATCTTTACTGTAAAGTTGAATAAATCCTCGCATCACTTTGCAGAATGGCTTCTATGTACAGTGTAAAACAATAGAGGTTATAAGCCCAATGAACCCAGCGGCAAACTCGATCCCGTTGGCGCATAAGCCATAGTGGTAGCGAATAATCTAATCTAATCAAATCTAATCTTATCTATTCTATACTAATCTCCCCCCCCCCCAGTTCTTTCAGCAACTACAATATCCCCCCATCAAGGAAACCTGAAGACAGATATGAAGCAAGACGCTGCAACAAAGCACCAATGTGAAGAACCCAAACACCTGACGACAACAACGAGTCAGACAATAAGCAGATGGATTGTGTAATAGGACATTTGACATTTCAATGACTATGGGATGGTAAATAGTAGTACAAGTGTACACAAATAATGATAGTACGAGAATGCACATATCTCCATAAGAGAAAGAACAAAATAGAAAAAGAATATGAATTTTCAATTTGATCAGGCTTAAAAAAGTGAGTTATTGAGCAGTTAGCCTCAACTAACTAATAAGATCCTCCGGCAATAGGCAAGAGAGGTTTGGTCTTTGCGGATGCAAATTCTGCTGGGGCTTTCACTCGGGAGGCGGCTCTTTAAGAATGTGACCGAGAAACCCCCAACGTTCCCGCAAGTACTTCACCCCCCACCCCCCGAGGGTTTGGTACTCCACAACAAATGGCATTGACACGGTTCAAATAAAGTAAAACCCTCCATACCCAATTTCCCACAAGCTCTTTTTCGGGCTCCCCCCTTCCTACTCTGATCTCTTGAACCAAGAAACCTTGCCTTACAGGTGCATACTCCGTGCATTTTACTCTTGAGGTTCAAAATCTTCTCTTGTCTGTGGGCTCTGGTGAGGTTTTACCCAATTTTCATGCATTTGATCCTGCATAAATGACATACTTTCTGCCCCACCATTTTGATGAGGCCTAGGGTGGTCGAGCGCCAGCGTATATTGAACTCAATGTTGGCACGACACCATTTGACAACCTCTTCTTTTGTGTCAAATTGTAGATTCTTCACGTGGGCAAAGAGGTGACAAGCAAGGGCTGAGCAATGCTGGTTCTCGACTTTAGTAATTTGTTGTGGAACGGCCAGGAATTTGACGATGGGTGTGTGTGGTGCGACGGGTGGTGCAATGTTGCTCACATCAGATGGTGCTCCCACTAATGTGAAGCCGGTGGGTAGGTGTGGAGGTGCGGTGTTGATGATTGGAACACAAAGGCCTTTGGCCATCTGTGACAGGAGTGGATCATTGTAGCTGGCTTTGCTCAGGGATTGTATCGTGATAGAAATGGTCGAATAACGAGTGGATGAACCCTGCAAGGGAGCGGAAGGGGGCGTGGATCTCAATGCGGCGCGATTAGGTAGCAATACAAGTTTATTATAAAGCTTTGTAACCTCACCGATGTTTGCATGCACGTCTTGACATATCGTTGAAACTTTCTGACATAAAAGGGATTACAAGTATGCACTTTACATCCTATATTATAGACACATCTGGCGGTTCTGAATGTGAAGCAGTTCCCACCGTATGCGCACTCTCCATTGACTTTGTTTTTACGTGGACAGGTGCATGGGCGCTCACCAAAGTCGGTGTCCTGAACTCCCCACATAACCTTTTGCCAGAGATCCCCTAGGAGTTTCTCCTGCAGATTTGTGTGGCGACTGAATACCACGCGTGGGCGCAGAGATTTCAGTTTGTACAAATTCCTCAGTTTCTGCACCGCTTGAATGATTGGCCTCGCCTGTTTGTTGCCAAGGCTTGCATACTTGACAATGAGAAAAGAATCATGCTTGTCAATGGCGCGCCATTTCTTATAGAGTCTGGCTGGGCCAGACCACGATTCATCGTCCAGGACAGCACTGAGCATTTGCATCTTCCGGTCAGGCTTGAGTTGTCCGGCGAGCCAGAGTGCTTCGTGCTTGTCCGGATAGATATCCGAAAGGCTCAAATCAGCATCAGCTGGGTTATGTGTGGTGAGGAGCGCCAGTCATAGCTCCACACCAGAAAGTACTGCAGTCTTATGATGCTGATTCCGATGGTGGTGGCTGTCAGTGTTAAGATACTTTACCAATTCTCCTGATTTTCTGTGAACGTTGAATGTAAGGGTATTATCCTCACCCCACAATAATTTAATATTGATGTTCAGGAGGTAAGACTGCCGTTAATAGAAATGGTATCAAATGTGCCAATCTCGGAGAGGAGTTCGGGAGAGGGCCCGAAACATCACCAGGTCGCCAAATCTCGATGGTAGTGAATTAGAAGTCGACCGTCCCAAGAAGACGGTCGACTTCTCTTCGATAGGTAGACAGCCAATCTTTTAGCCACAGTCGTTCGTCTTGTTGCCACGAAACACAATGATCTCGTCATCGAGGTGAAGTAAGTGCCAATAAACTTCACATTTTGCTCCAGGAGATAGGAGCTTATCGAACATACGTTGGTTTTGTAGCCTCCAGATCAGCAGGAACGCTGACTCGAAGCTGGTACGTACTGTACGATAAGTACGATGTCTGGGTACGCGAATCGTTGGGTACACTAAAAACACAATACGATTTTAAGATGGCAACGTCGCGGACGCGTTCCCGTCCCACCCCGCGCCCCCTCCTGCCGGTGCTGCTCTTGCTGTCCCCTTCCATCCTGCCACCGCCGCCCACGTGTTTCTCTCTCCTCCTCCCCCCCCT
Organism: Cyclostephanos invisitatus; assembly: GCA_036939675.1. Lineage (NCBI taxonomy): Eukaryota > Bacillariophyta > Thalassiosirophyceae > Thalassiosirales > Thalassiosiraceae > Cyclostephanos > Cyclostephanos invisitatus. Next base: position 5,240 of record JALLBA010001087.1, read on the forward strand.
AGCCCCAACGTTTGTCCAGGCGACCGCCCCAACGACTGCCAACAACAAAAGCGGAGGGGGCGGGGGCCTCTACTCGACCCTTGGCATACCCCGGACGGCATCGTCGTCGGACATCAAGAGGGCGTATCGCAAAATGGCCCTGAGGCACCATCCCGACAAGGTGCCGGAGAAAGACAGGCCCAACGCCGAGCGCAAATTCAAGGAGGTCGCGAAGGCGTACGAGTGGCTGGGCGACGAGAAGAAGAGGAAATTGTACGACAGGTACGGAGAGCGCAGTTTGGAGCCGAATTTCGTCCCCGGACCGTTCGACGGGGCCTACTCCGGCGCATCGTCTGGGGATTTCGGTGGTGGAGGTGGAGGAGGAGGAGGCTTTCATTTCGGAAATGGAGGATTCCCGGGCGGGTTCGGGGTTGGTGGGGGCGGTTCGCCCTTCGGGGGGGGCATGGGAGGCTTCGCCGATGTCGACCTGAACGAGATACTCCGTCAGATGATGGGGGGGGGGATGCCCCCGGGAATGGATAATCGGAGATCGCATGGCGCTGGTCCCGGTGGCGGCACGGGCGTGGGCGGGACGGGGGATCGGCATCGACGGCCGTCTTCGTCGTCATCGTCGTCGTCGGGGGGGAGTCAAAAACGACAACGACGGCGGACGCCACCCCCCCCCAGGCCGGTTCACTGCAGCCTCGACGAGCTGTGCAGGGGATGCACGAAGAGGTTGAGGGTGACATACCCCGCATCCGACGTGACGGGGGGGATTCGAAAACGCGAGATGGTATACGAGGTTCGTATCGAACCGGGGGGCAGGGACGGGACGGTGGTAAATTTCCCGAGCGACGACGCCTCGGGCATGCCCCCCATCGCCTTCGTGGTGCGCGAGAGGGCGCATCCTTACCTCGAGCGTTCCGGCGACGACCTCGTATGGATGTGCAGACTATCGACGAGGCAGGCCGAGCGGGGGGCGAGGCTGAAATTGCCGTTGCCGGACGGGAGCGTGCTGGAGGTCGAATCGAGGAGGGGGACGACGTCGGGGGAACGCACGAGGGTGCCGGGACGGGGCATGCCATCGACGGGTGACGGTGGTCAGAGGGGCGACGTCCTGATCGAATTCGTGGTGGGGTGAGATTTCCGATAGGGGGGATACATCGCCGTATCGTATGTAAGTGTACGACCATAACATCATGGTAAAGCGAAGAGAATCCCTCCTTTCGGTCGTAGATCCGTTATAAGTAAAATGTGTGTAGTTATGTTCGGCTATCACTCCGCTAGGTCGTTTCCTACATCGTTGCATCACGCGGCCCATTCCAAATCAAATACAACTTCGAAACATCCAACCAATCAGAAAATGACTGTATCCAGCATGGTGCCCAGACATTGGATGATGTTCGCGCTCATCAGGTCGGCAACGCACATCTCGAGGTGCTTCTTGGGATCGATCTTACCGACATTCTCGACAAGTATCTCCTCGGCTGTCTTACCCTCCTCCTGGGCGATCCTGTCATTGTAATCCTCGGTGAGCCTTAGCATTCTATCGACGACCTCCTCGTTCCTCTCCTGATGCGACTCGAACCGGTCGACGGTGAGTCCCGTCGTCCAATTCCGCTTGTGCAGGTTCATTAGCATCTGCTCCTCGAGCTCATTCTTGCGATAATCTATGACTATCGAGTAATAGTGACGGTTGAGGCCATGTATCAACGCCTGTATGGACGGCTTGTTCAGGTGCCCAACGTTCGACGTGGTCTGTCTCGGCTCCTGCCCGAGCATCATTAGCTGGGGATTGATCAAACGGAAGCAGTCTATGACGACCTTCCCCTTCACGCTCTGGATGGGATCGACGACCAATGCCACCGCGCGTGAATTGAGCGCCTCGAAGGAGCTCTGGGTGTTGATGTCCGTGGAACTCAGCCAGCAACCGAATCCGGGATGGGAGTGATACCACCCCACGACCATCTCCCCCCGTCCCGTCTGTCCGAGCATGTCGAGCATGCGAGTCTGGAATACAGGATCGACCGCCTCGACGCTGACGGACGTCCCGGATTGCGGCATCGCGAATACGTCGACGCAATTTATGGTATATTCGTCGACGAATTGTCCTAGCATGAGTCCCATGACCTCCATGGGAACGCCGGCACGGCCGTGCTTTAGCATCTTGAGGAGGGCGAGGGACGAGACGTGTACCTTCTCGGAGCAGTCCGGGGTGGGCGAGTCGGATTGCGCGCCGCCCATGCCCCCCCCCGGCATTCCCCTCATGAGCTGTTGGATCCGTTCCATATCCTCGTTTTTTTAATGGATTTTGAGTTGAGATATGACGCCGAGCATCCACGCGGTGTGAGCGATGCGAACGAAGGAGGAGACGAACGAGGAGAGGAGGGTGGTGAAAAGACAACGCCGATTCGAAGGCAATGGAGGTGAATGGAATGGGGGGCTCCCCCCCGGGGATGATGATGCCCCCCCTTTTAACAATCGAAATAGGCAAGTACTTACTTAGGTGAAGTAGGTAAGTAGGTGAGTAGGTAAGTGGGTAAGTAGGTAAATAGGTAAATAGGTAAATAGGTAAATAGGTACTATAAGTGGGTAAGTGGGTAAGTAGGTAAGTAGGTAACTAGGTAACTAGGTAACTAGGTAAGTGGTCCTAAGAGAGTAGATACGTACTATTGCGTGCTCCAATTATTTTTAGAGCGTACAATCCTTTTGTGTTGAAAAAAGGAGAATAATATTATGATGTCCTCCAAGAAGACGGCTTCGGGCGCTGGAGGCGGCGGCGTCGTCGACGTCCTCGACGAAATAATCGGACTAAAGTCGTCGCACAACGAGAATAATAGCGGGGATATCATCGACGATGGAGGCGCGGTGGGAGGAGCGGGGGCGGAGGAGGGTGGAAGGAGGAAGCGCGCGAGGTTCGACCAATCCCGCGACACGGTCCTCGTCGTGCCCCCCCGTCCCGCCGCCGCCGCCGCCTCGACCGCCGGGAGAAACGACGACGGCCGTCGATACGCCGATGTGGCGGCGACGAGGGGGGAAGAGCTCCTCGCCATCGCGGAGGAGGAGGCGTCGTACTCCTACTCCTCCTCCTCCGCCGATCATCGACGATCCGTCCTCGAGCCGACGTCGCGGGGGGCGCGCGCGGCGTGCAAATCGCTCGATCGCGCCATACGTCGCAATCGAGCGTCGCGGACCATGCACCCGAACGACCCGACCAAGTTCGTGGATGACGAATTGGCACTGAACGACGCGATACTGGCGTTGAAGGATGCGGCCGCGTACGTGACTCTGTATCCCACATTGGTCGAATGCGACATGGCGGGCATGTTACTCGTTTCGTTATCGCACGAGAACGTCGACGTTGCGGCGGGTGTCGTCGAGGTATTATCGGAATTGTTGGATCCTGCCCTACTCATCGTGGATTCCGGGAGCGGGGCGAATGAAAATGGCTTTGGCGACGGCGACGGGGAGGACGCGTCGAGGGAGGGGAGGGCGAGGTGTCTCGCGTCCCTCGCGAATGCATTCGTGGACGGGGACGGACTCGACCTGATATCGTCGAATCTCGGTCGGATCGACGATGCGATCGAGGAGGAGGCGAAGTGCGCGGAGGACGCATTGACGCTCGTCGAATCCCTCCTCGACCTCGATGGGGCGGGTGCTCTGGGTAGGACGGCGTCGTCGTCGTCGTCGTCGTCGTCGTACGATGGCGATCGACCGTCCGTCGCGGCAGTCATATGCGAGCGAACCTCGCTCGTATCGTGGCTGTTCGAGCGCATCGGTAGGGCCAACGACGACGACGGCTCCGCGGTCGGATCGATCGCGACCGGGGCGACGTCCCCGATCTCGCCGGCGGCGTTGAGGTTGCACTCGTCGGAGGTATTGTCGGCGGTTATTCAGCACGAGGATTACTCGACGAACTATCGCGGGCCGAGGCTCGCGGCGTTACCGAAATATTCATCGGCGTTCGATGACGACGATGACGACGGCGGAGGGAAGAAGGGGACGAAGGGCGGGGACGAGAAGGGCGACGACATCGCCGCCGTGACGATCGATGGGATGGACGTCCTCCTCCTGGCCATCGCCGCCTACAGGAAGTCCGACCCCGCCGTGGAGGTGGAATGCGAATTCCTCGAGAACATATTTGACGTACTCGCCGCGTCGTTGTTGCGCGAGGATAACGTGCTAGATTTCGTGAAGGCCGAGGGAGTGGAGTTGATGTTGAGATGCGTCCGACAGAAGGTCCATGCGGGGGGCGGAGCGCTTAGAGTTCTCAACTTCGCCATGTCGGGATCGTCGTCGTCGTCGTCAAATTCTGGGAACGATGACCACGACGCCTACCGCGACGCATGCGAGGCTTTCGTGAATGCTGGGGGTCTCAAGCTCCTCTTCCCCCTGTACATGGTTCGGAAGTCGTCCATCCCGCGACCCGCCGCTTGCAGCGATGGCGGCAGCGTCCTCGCCAGGAGGGGCGGCATGAATATCAAGAATAATGCCGACGGCGTCGGGGTGAGCAAGCGCGCCAAAAGGGCGGCACACGCGAGAAGGCAGTGGCTGGTGGAGGTGGAGCGGAATACATTGAACGTAATTTACGCACTTACAAGGCACATCGCCGAGGATTCGCCATTCGACGCGCATGCTAGGTTGATGGTGAAATTCGTCGAGGAAGATTGCGTGAGTGATGGGTGCCACGTCGAGAAAGTTAATCATGACAAATCGGGTTTATGTGCCTTGTTTGACGAATCCTGCCTCGCTTCTCTACGCGTTGACATTTGTTACCCCAGGAAAAATGCGATCGGACGATAGAGTTGTGCTTAAAATACGACGAGAGGGCTCGCATTGCCGAGTATCAATACTTCCGTAGCGATGAAGCCGACGAGGCTGAGATGCTGGGGATCGACGTCGAAACCGCCGCGCTCGGTGCGAAGCTGAGGGGTGGAGGGGACCTATTCCATCGCTCATGCGCCATCCTATCATTCGCGTGCGTCGGATCAAAGCGCTGTCGCGGGCATGCCTTGGACCAGTTGAAACTCCAAGGAGCCGGTATAAGCGGTGAGCTAAGTTTTGTTTTTGGTCGGTTTTTCACGTGCTTAATTTTCCGTACCTTTTTCTCACGTGTAACCTCGTTGCTCCATCCATGATGCAGTAATAAAGATGGGCCTCAATGAGTTTTCTTCGTTACTCAACGATGGATCTCAGAAATCGCAAATAGATCATTACATAAGAGAGCTTTAACGATTCCATATGACTGAATTGATAGGCGCCCTAGTCTTCGTATGAAGCCTAGGATATGCATTTCCCGATGACGAATTCAATCCCTTGTAACAGTCGAGAGCGAATGCTTTCCATCTCTCATCGTCGAAAATGCAATCAAATCCGCAAAATGTAATGATATCTGGCTGTGATCTCATGACCACAGGGTCTCATGGTCCATTGTTGGATGTGATGGGGATTGGATGGGAATGCCTTCATGTGATATTTTTTGGCGATGATGTGAGAGTTGAGATCTTTTACATCTTACCAGTAAAAGCCTGACACAATTTCTTTCTTAATTGATGTTGTTACCACGTAACAAAAAAATTAGATTGAACATCGAGGTCTGACAATGATTAATTCATGACCATTTGTGAGAACAGATCTGGTAAAAAATTTCTATCACTATTATATCCTCAACACCAATCGAAAATAGACAAATTTTAGCGCGATGCTGACTACACCAGTCTTATTGGCGATCGGGCCGGTCTCCTCGCTGACATGCCATATCGGGCTTGAGCTAACTTGTGTTGTTCTTTTAAGGCATTGTCCCTTAAAGCAGTAGCATCCATTTCGTTTGTCGAATTTTCGTCATTATCAGTTCGCAGTTCTGTCAAAAGTCCATTAATTTATATTGGAAACCCAAAAGACCTTGAGCCTTGCAAAGGATCATCCGCAACTTGTTTAGGACATTACTATTTTTTTGTCGAATCCGGTGACGAGCATGGGCCAACGCCACAAAAGTATCCGACCAACGGTCTCCATGTGATATTACCGAGCTGCTAGGTCATCGTCTCCTCTATGGCGCGTTCCTCGATGATGCTGCGCCGCCGATGGCTCCCACTGCTGCTACGGTGCCGTCATCATTGGCCCAGCCGCACGGCATCGGCTATGCCATCTCTCTTGCCCTTGCCCCTCGTATCGTTTTTGTCGACGGCATCTCCGCAGGCCCGGAAATCATTCCACCGTGAGAATCCCTCGATGATGTCTTAACCAACCGTTTTTTTGCTTCTGTGCCATTCCTTGTGTTTAGGAGTTGAGTGTATTGTAGTTGTCTACCGTTCTTGCCGGGGCATAAGAGACCCCGGGGCATAAGAGACACTTCTCGA
>JALLBA010001088.1:0-11571 GCA_036939675.1 Cyclostephanos invisitatus
GCCAGGAGATGGCCCCCCACTCCCCCCTGAGGAGCAGGGGCTGGCGATTCGCGACTCGACGCTGGGTAAAACTCACCTCTAACCTAATGGGTTCGCCCTTTTTGGTTGGTTGTTCTGTGTCTCTCAATTGTTTGGCAGCTGTCTACCACCAGTCTACCGCCACGGAGTATATTTTTCCATTGATTTTTTTTTGTCGCTCAATTTCCCATCCCAAATGACAAGTGAATGTCCTACAAAATGTTTCGCCCCGATGGCGTCTCTTTTAAAATGCCCCTCCCCCGTCGCTTGCACTGTTTTAGTTGGTCGCCGTGTATTTTTGCTTGTTTTTTGGCCGCAATGCCATGATGTATCATTTTCATTCTTAATTTTTTGTGGCGTCACTTGATGGTCGAAATGATGCATTAGCATCCTCCTTGCACATTCCACCCCCATCGCATCTCCTCTCCAAAACCATCCCGACCGCCTACATCAATGTTTGGTTGGTTGTCGCTTCTTGCAAATGAACGGCGGCCACATAATCATTTTCCATAGGACATGTTTGAGTGCCCAAAACAAGGGGAAGGAGAGTGGTGAGAATGAGCCCGCGCCACCTGGTGCCTGCATCAGACTCATGGGGAGCTTTGGCGCCATGATTTGGGGCCATGGACGATGTCCATGGAGAGAGATGGCAAAGCCGGGGGGGTGCGGCGGGGTGGCACCATTTTGTGTTGTGGTCATTGTGTTGCGAGGGACGATTTGGCGACATCAGGCGAGATTGCTCGTATGTCTGTGTGGTATAAATTTTGGGGGACTGTTTTTGTGTAATTTACCTTTGGTAAATCATACTTCTGTGTTTCCGCTTCCTATCTTTGCTGAAGCAGTAGACAATTTGTAAATTATACAAATTGTTAGAGTAGACAATTTGTATATTTCATTTATTTTGAGACAAATTTGCTGTAGACTATGCAAATTGTCCATTTGTGATTGAAACTGTGGGAGTTTTCCTACACCTTGACAGTTGCACAGAGGTGTGGGAGATCTCCCACAGGTGCACCATCGTATGCCATTGCACATTGCACCACCACTACCATCATTTGAATTTCCGCTGCATTGCTCGATGCATAATTTACAATTTCATGCTTTGGGAGTACCGGCGTGTTGTTGGGGGTGGGCGGCCGCCTTGCAGTGCAATGGACGTCACACTGGCGGGCCACAGCATTTTTGGGGGTAGCGGCGCATTGTTGGGGGGTGGGCGGCCGCTGTGCGTCAGACACGCACTCCCAAGCAGCGGCTTTTTAGGGGGTGGCAGCGTATTGTTTGGGGTTGGGCGGCCCTGCATCAGTCAACACACCGGCGAGCCACAGCGTTTGGGGGGTGATGGTGTGTTGTTAGGGGCGAGTGCTGCCGTATTGGGATGGACAACGTGCTCCCTAAACACTACTCTTTTGGGGGGGCGTCATCACCATCGTATTTGTATTTGTGTTCGTCCTCGCAATTCGCATGGCCGCCGTCATGCTTGATGGTGGAGTGCCGGCAATACGATAGAGAGATAAGAACAAAAAAATCGTGGAAAAACTCCCACAGTTTTAGTGACCCTGGACTCGGAATTTGTGGGAGATCTCCCACAAAAAAATCACATAGGATCCAATATGGATTGAGATGAGCCACTACTGACTCTAAAAACTGTAGGAGTTTTCCCATGTGAAAAAAAAAACGATTCCCAAATAAGGAAGGGGGATGACAGAAATTCATATCCACAACATCACATGTCATATGCTAATCATGAACCGCAGAATCATAACTTCCTTGGCTTCTCAAATGCTTTGTCCATCATATTGTTGCATTGAAAGACTTGACTGGGTTCAATTCCCAGAATCTATCCAACATTATTTGAGCATGTGCAAACACAGGACAGTCACAACTGCTCCTATTTCTAAAGTTGGCAAATGTGGCAATTGCAGTGTGTGGGGGGAGTTCGGCTCTCAAGCTCAAGACCTTTCTAACATCATACAGACGTATGCCACTGCTGCAGAGTGGCACTGCTCCTCTTTCAAAAGTAGGCAGATGTGGCAATAGCAAGGTGTGGGGAGTTTTTCTTGTCTTTTGCACTCAATGTCAAATCAACATATAGGATGGGCATGACATTGCTTATCCTTCATTTTTTGATTCTGATTTCATTGGTGCATATCTAGCAAAGGAGGGCTATTTTACTATGGAGAATCACAGCCAGCCTTGTTGTCAAAGGCAGTTGTGGCAAGAGGAGCTTAGGTCTGACATGAGACTACCTCTGTCAATCCAAGTAGAATAAGTATCAGGAAACATTAACATCGATGGAACATACTTTGTCAAATTTTCATGCAGATGTTGCTTTTAAAGTTTTTGTTTTTGTCCAGTGGTCTACGTTCAGAAGACAAGTTCCTCACTAAAACTTACTATCCTCTGGATGCACTCGTGGAATTGAAGGGAACTAAAGTTGGCACTGAGGTGGATAGTCCATCTCACTTTGTTGGAAGAAAAGCAATGGGGATGACACTTCTGAAGTGCAGACAAGTGAATACTCCCGACTAGATTTCAATTGATTCAGTGCTTTTTTGGGAGTGGGATGTTGATAAGGACCTTTGAAAGAAGCAGGAATACCTGTGCACTTTAACTTTATTGTTGTGTTTTGGGTACCTAGTTTGTTTCTGGAGGGTTCATACACTCTGACTGTAATAGTTAGTCTATGAGTGTTGTCTACAAAAAACATGACCGCATAGTTGTTTCGAATCAAGAGAACCAGTCGCTGCCATGTTGAATAAGAGCTGTAGATAATCTTTCTCTGATGAACAGTGTCAAGACTGCATTTCCATGCATGACATCATGTAGAGAGAATGAGAAGATAATTCGTCACAAGATCCAAATTGTAATATCAATAGAATTAAAGATAATACAACAGTCGTTTTGCCAGGTGTATGTTTGATCACGTTCATTTTGGTAAAGTGTAAAAGTTGCTGGTGATTTTCTCAGAGTATTACAGCTCAGTTAAATCTTTCTCATTTCTTATTGAGGAAGGTTAAGAACTGTGACACACAGCTTACATCTAAACAAACTGGTGCCCTCTGACGATTATTTTAGAGATAGCTATTATATTTGCGATGCTACCTTAAAAAGTCCCCAACCAGAGGAACATCTCTCTGTATTTAGCAATCCTTTGATTTAAATGAAAGTTTCATGACCTGCTGAACCTCACGAAACTACAGTGCAACATTGTACCCGTAAAACAGTACGATAACCTAATCCATTCCTAATCCACCATCAATCTCAGTCCTTGTAAAACTCCTTCTTGTCTTCAATCCTCCTTCTCAGGGGCCGGCGAATATGCGGGGCTCGTGGGCGAATATGCTGGACTTGTGGGTGAATATGCAGGTGACGTCGGGCTGTACGCCGGGGATGTTGGAGAGTACGCGGGACTCGTGGGACTGTAAGCCGGCGACGTCGGGGAGTATGCAGGACTGGTGGGCGAGTACGCTGGGCTGGTGGGCGAATAGGCCGGACTGGTGGGCGAATATGCCGGACTCTTGGGGGAATAGGCCGGACTGGTGGGTGAATACGCCGGCGAGGTCGGACTGTAGGCGGGGCTCGTGGGAGAGTAGGCGGGGCTCGTGGGAGAGTAGGCGGGGCTCGTGGGGGAATATGCGGGACTTGTGGGCGAATATGCCGGTGACGTGGGACTATAGGCAGGACTGGTGGGGCTGTATGCTGGCGAAGTTGGGCTATATGCCGGGCTCGTTGGGCTGTAAGCTGGCGATGTGGGCGAGTAAGCCGGACTAGTTGGACTGTAGGCAGGACTAGTTGGACTGTAGGCGGGGCTCGTCGGACTGTAGGCAGGCGAGGTGGGTGAATACGCCGGCGAGGTTGGACTGTAAACCGGACTTGAACTTCCAAAATCTCCACCGTAACTTCCACTGGCGTAACTGCCACTTGCGGGAGAATATGCGGGCGAGAAGCCTCCAACTATAGGACTGAAGCCGCCAGATGCGTTTGAGAATGGAGACATTTCCGCAGACATACTCATGCTTGGACTGGAAGAGAAGGGAGTCGACGCATAGGGTGTAGGCATACCAATACCTCCAGCTAGCCCCAGATCTTTATCGCCTTCGAATCCATCAACGACAACCTCAACGGCGTCTCGTATGACCTTGTTTTCGTCAAGCAAGAGGTCCATGTCACCAGTACCAACTCTAGCAAGCTGTCCCATCATAATGTTCTCGGTAACACCTCGAAGCACTTCTTCTTCGGCAAAAACTGCCGCATCATTTAACATGTCGACTGTCTCCTCGAATGAACATCTCAGCAATGGCCCGGATTCAACACGATTGATGCCATGTCGGTCAACTGCCATCAAGTGGCCATGCATTGTCATAACATCCACCAGGCATGCTAGGTGTCGATAATTGACGTACGAGCCGTCAAAGGAGATGACATTCCTGAGTTCACTCAGAATGGCAGCACGAACGCCTTCAATGCCAAGAACCATGAAGACTTCTACAATGTCATTTGATATGGTTCTAGTGGCGTCAACATAGTCGACACCAAGCACGGACATGAGGTTTGTCCCATCTGTTTCAAGGACCCACTCGACAACACGGTCAAAGCCCTTTTCGTCATCCCACACAGTCTTTTTCTCTTCGCGCATAAAGACTTTTTTGACATCTTCTACTCCACGGAGCCGGAGTGACTGTAGCATATTCTTTTCCAGCCGCTTCAAGAAAACGTCATCTTCTTGGCCCATTTCAATATCGTCCGCAATTGTGTTGCCATTTTCGTCCACTCCATGGACAATAGGGACATCATTCACAATTCGAATTCGCACCACTAGATCATCAGCGTTGTCGTTAGACACAAGCACATTCAAATCACTTCCATACTCATTTGCGATCTCGGCCGCGATTTCTTTCATCTTAATCTTCTTATCGACCATAACAATTTGATTCAATTCGATACGAAGTACCCACGGAGAGAGACGGCGAAGGTCGTCTTCTGTCTCTTCTCCAATTTCATAATATTCTTTGACGAACTCACGGTCCTTAGTGACGATCGTGTTGATTGGATCTGGGTCGTAGTATATTTCTGTCAGTTTCGTCACGTTCCGAAGGACCGTGTGCTCAATCATGGAGTGGACTACTTTGGCAACATCAGCATCGCCACTTACATGATCCTGCAAGTAAATTGTCAACCCTGGTGTTTTAACAGTCTTGGCCACATTGATGATTTCCTTCAACCGTGGAACACCCAATGTTACATTTTTGGCAGACACACCTGCATAGTGAAAGGTGTTCAGCGTCATTTGCGTAGCCGGTTCGCCGATACTTTGCGCTGCAAGAACACCTGCCATTTCACCTGGGCTGACCTTAGCATGATGAAATCGCGCTTCAATCTCGCCAAGAACCCAATTTAATGCTGTTTCGCTCAAACGGTAGTCTTTCAAAACACGCTTGCTAGCAAGATAACTTCGAATTAGGATTCGATACAAAGTAGTAGCATTGCTCTGCGCTTCAACACTCAAGATATCGTCTCCCACCACCACCACGAGGCGTCGCAGCATAGCATCGATCTTCTCTATCACTACTTTTGGATGCAAGTCAGATGGTAGTCCCTTGTCAATCTGAAACTGACGGAGAGCATTGTGAATGACCCGTTTTACATTTCCTGGCGCGTACGAGTTTTGATCATCTTCCCTTCCAGCTTCCCGATTAGCCATGACGATACGGAGGATGCGTTGGTCTTCCTTGAGGGACTCCATCTCACGGTCTAGCAATTGCTGCACTTCAGGGTTGTTGCGACAGTCGTCAATCACTTCTTGTTCTAGGAAGGGTATGTTCTGTTCATCGTAACCAAAGTCAGGGTCGTCTGTTTGTAGGAGGTAACGCTCTTCTAATTTGCGTTTGTTCAACCTAAGAGACTCAAAGGATTGGCGTTCAATCCAGACTGCATCCATGCCATCTTCTCCATATAGAAATTGAACAATCTGACCACCTGATGTACGCAAGGTACCGTCATACCTTGCCATTACAGTCTCCATGGCCTTCACCAGACGGCGCTGGATGTACCCTGTCTCTGCAGTCTTACATGCCGTATCAATCAGACCCTCTCGTCCACCCATGGCATGGAAAAAAAATTCTTGTGGAGTCAACCCACTCAGATAGGAGTTCTCTACAAAACCTCGAGACTCCGGGCCTAAGTCATCCTTTGAAAAGTGGGGCAAAGTCCTACGCTTGAAACCATATGGAATTCGACTTCCTTCAACGTTTTGTTGTCCGACGCAGGCAATAATCTGAGATATGTTGATGAATGATCCCTTAGATCCAGCTGTCACCATGGCTTTGACGCTATTCTTTTCCGTAAGACTCGCTTGGGCTGATTTTCCAGCATGATCACGTGCAGTGTTAAGGACTCGGTTAACAAGCTGTTCAAATGATTCGATCATTGTTCTACCAGGCTGAGTCTCTAATTCTCCACGCTGGCCTTTTCGAACAAGATCGTGCACATTAAGCTTGGCTTTATTGATGGTGCTTGCAATTTGCTCCATTGTGCTCACGTCTGCAATCGCGTCACAAACTCCAATGCTAAAACTTGTTTGTAGAACCCAATAATTAGTAACAACCTGCACTTGATTCATGAAGCGAGCAGTGTCTTCGTGGCCTACGTCAAGCCAGGCCGTGTGGATGAGTCCACCCATACCAGAGCCAATCGTCTTCTTGTCAATCGTGCCCTCAACCAATTCCCCGTCCATCACCCTAACAAGATCATCGTAGGCGTTGAATGTGTTATCACCTGGTCCACCGCTACTAGCCTTGCCTGTAAGATTAATCTTAGGTAATATAAGCGAGATAATTTGCTTTCCTGTCCACAACTCCTCTGGCTTGTAAATAGCAGGTAGGGGAATTTTACCATCCCAATCTTCGACCCACATCAAGAGATTCATCACGATATCCTTCTTCAAGAAAACGTCACGTTTGGTCAACTTTTGCACGGCAAGCAAGGAGTCCTGTACAATACCCATGACTGGACGGTTTGATTGGCCACTGACAATCACACGAGGACTGTGCATCATCAGTTCCGCCTCTGCACGGGCAGGTAGGCTCTGCGGAACGTGTAAGTTCATCTCATCGCCATCGAAATCGGCATTGTATGGCGAGGTGCAGCTCAAATTCAGTCGGAATGTACTCCAATCCAAAACCTTGGCCATGTGGCCCATGATGGACATCTTGTGAAGACTGGGCTGGCGATTGAAAAGGACAATATCCCCATCCCTCAGATGGCGCTCCACTATCCACCCATTCGCTAATAACAAGTCACTTTTGTTCTTGACGTAACGCAAGTCAATGCGTAAGCCATCACTACGAATGATGTGCTTTGCACCAGGATGCTCCGTTGGACCGTTGGCAACAAGGGCGCTCAACTCTTGGATGTTGAACGGGGTTACGCGTGTTGGCACCGTCAAGTTCATTGCGATGCTCCTTGGCACACCCACCTGGTGAACTCCAAGGTTGGGATCCGCCGTAATGACCGTGCGCGCTGAAAAATCAACACGTTTCCCCATTAGATTTCCGCGAATACGGCCCTCTTTCGCCTTGAGTCGTTGACTCAAAGTCTTGAGTGGCCTACCGCTCCTTTGTGTGACCTGCGGCATTCCACGTATCTCATTGTTGATGAATGCAGCACAATTATGTTGGAGGGCTTGCTCGAATTGCTCGACGATGATGTTAGGCTCGCCATTTTTAATGGCAGTCTTCAGGGCAATGTTAGATTTGACAATGTTGACGAGTTGATGGGTTAGATCGTCTTCAGAGGAGTTAGCGCCGCCCCCCATGACGACCGAAGGCCGAACGTGGAGGGGGGGAACGGGAAATACAGAGATGCACATCCATTCTGGGCGCGCCCAAGTAACATCAAGCCCAAGGGCTTTGACCTCATCGTCCCGCATCTTTTTGCTATCAAAGATCGAACAAGTTTGTGAGGAACAAATGATTACAGCAGTTCTCCATTCTTGAAAAGCCTGGAGTGAACTTACAAGATGTCAACAGCTTTTTGAGCACTCAATAACTGCTTCTTATCGCCGCTGCCCCCAGGGATACGTTCCATCTCATCAGCGTACTCAATCTCTACATGCAGCCCCACCCTGGTGTATTTTGGTTGAACGCCATTGCAGTGGTCGCACTTCTTTTTCGGGCGAATGAGTTCGTGCATAGCAGTCAATCTCCTCTTCCTGTTTCTGATACTCTTAGCCTTACGAAACCTGAAATCCGTGTCTTCGAGAGTGATCCTACTACAATGAAAGCACACACAGCGCAACGTTTTGAGAATGACATCAATGAACCCATAGTGATATACTGGGCGCGCCAATTCAATGTGACCAAAGTATCCAGGATCAGACTTGTCATGGATGTCACCAAGGCGAGGGTCGTTGACACCACCGTAGACAGGCTGCCCTGCCATATAGGTCTGTAAGAGGACACCAATAGGTGTGAAGGGTGAGTACACTAACAATGACTCATGTCTGCAAAGAAAAGCAGTCCCTGAAAAAATAACAAATCGACCCTCATTTTTGCGTATTTAATTGCTAACGTCACCTCTTGTTTCCGTAGGACAAAAGCAACAAGGCCCGATCCTAAGTTGACTAATACGCCAACTGGACAAAGAGAAAATCACCCTAGGATGGATTACCCCCAAACGACAGTCTCATTCAACATAAAACATGAAAGCTTCAACGACGACGACAGAGGGGACACCATGATACGCACCTCATACCTCGTCACCCCCGCGGGAATCTTCCTCCCATTCACCGTGATCGCTTGGGTGACGGAGTACTGCTTCAATTCTTCGGGATTGATGATACCGAATTGCAACTTTTTAATCCGCCGAAGACGAGCCGAGGAGTGACCAAAGTTGGTCGAGCCTTGGTTTAGGGAGATGGCCCCCGCCTCGCGGGCGGTCCCATCCTTTCGAGGGGCCATGATGTTTTATTAGGGTTGCTCTGCTTTTTTTTATGTGTG
The DNA here is from genome assembly GCA_036939675.1 of Cyclostephanos invisitatus. Taxonomy (NCBI): domain Eukaryota; phylum Bacillariophyta; class Thalassiosirophyceae; order Thalassiosirales; family Thalassiosiraceae; genus Cyclostephanos; species Cyclostephanos invisitatus. The sequence continues at coordinate 9,015 of JALLBA010001088.1, forward strand.
GTCTGACTTTGATTTTTCGTGCTGAGATGTAGTATGTTGCCATGCAGAAACAAGACCCCCCCACACGCCAACGGATATTTTGATGGAGTGTCGACGACTCCTGATGTTTCTCTTAGTGCTTGGAGTGATTTTGATTGCTATTATACTGCGTTTTCCTCGCTTCTACAAGGCAATTGTATCGTCTGAAGCCAAGCGATAAAAATTAACCTCAATTTATTGATGACCCAATAATATTTAAGCACTCAAACAGTAGGTCGATCCGCTGTTGATTTTATTCGGGTAGAAATTGATCGAAGTCAGTTATTGATATGTCACGGGGGCTACCGTCCTGCTGTCACCGGATTTAGGGGTAGAAATCGCGCAAGTACTGTCTTCCGCAATTGCCTATATTCGTTGACGTTCACGCGGTCGTCGTACTCGTTGCCATGGGCATGGCTTGGCAATAATGTGCGGTGAATAGGACCCATCTACGATACCTGCTAGTACGTGCCATATTATTGTACGATACTGCGGGACTGGGATTTATTATTTACCTACTACCTATATTTAGGTCTGTACTTCGTTCTTTACTTTTATCCTCCTGAAAACAAGCCACGCCCCTGCCTGGCAGACTGGCGTGTGGACCCGCCGCACTGGAACATACCCACGCACAGCCACCGGGGGGCATCAAATAATGAGTCTCTGTGTCCGGATTCGACCAAAGAGCTTTGCCCTCCCCCTTTGTGCGCTCGCACTGACGCTGGCGTTGGCACGCGCCCTCCAGGTCTCCGACGCGTTAGTCCCGCGGCATCCGTCAACCCGCCCGTGCGCGACGTATTCGCTACGTTCAGTATCCACGTCCCTGTCGGCAATAAACAAAAGGAACAAATTCAACAAGCAAAAGGATCTTGCCGCAAAGATGGCTGAAGCCAAACGGCAACGGGAACTTGGGGGGGAAAGCGACGGCGATGGTGACGGTCCGGCCGCGTCTTCTCAACGAACGATAGAACAAATTTCCGCGGATGACATCAAGCTGCGGAACGATCAGCGGAGGTTCGCGGACCTATTGGAGAACTCATTGACGAACGGGGGGGGGGGGGATTTCGACAAGGGATTTTACCTCACGGTGGAGCAGGAGAACGAGAATGCAGATGCCGTGTGTGAGTATATTCTGAATATATGCGTCCCGACGATGGTGAAACGGAATCCATTTCATTTGCGTCGGCATCTCTCCTAACCAAAACCGATCTATTGTGCGTCATGTCAATGCACTCCATTCAGTTAGAGGAGTAGTCCGTCTCTATGAAGGTGATCCCGCGCCTACCAATCCCTTTGCTGAACTTCTTAGTATCGAAAACGGAGAGCCGATTGGTAAGGGGGGGATGAAAAGGCTTGTGCCCTGGGAGGGTTCTCGGTCGACCACCTCGTCGGAATATCTGGTCGTAATCACAGACCCGAGACCGAAAAGCATTGAATTGCGAACAGCCATGAGAAGGCTTAACGACGCCTTGAATGCAGACATCTTGAAAAAGTGTTTAATAATCAATACTGACACGCCCAGCGAGAACAGGCGGTTTCTCAAGAAGAACTTCGGTGAGGATGTAGATCTGCGGATCTTGTGTGATGAGAATATGGAGTGGATGAGGGAGTATACCGCATTGGGTGAAAAGGTGAGTTTTCTGAATGGCTTGAGTGAATGTCATATTATTTTCCCACTTACGTGTCTTGACTATTTTATATTTATTCGTTTATCCCTTGAAAATATGTATTGGGTTACATCGCCACTAACGGCAGAGATTTTCGATGACAATGTTTGTTCTGAGAGACGGCAGGGTCGAGAAAATTGCAAGAGAGGTAGACGCTGAGCTCCTGCCGGTCGTAGTAAAGAATTCGATCCGTAATCTCTAAATTGTCCTTTGCGGGATAAAAAATAAAGCAACCAACTGAAAAGAAGTTAGGAAATCGTGATGTTTCAACTGAAATGATGATGTCATATATCTCGCATGCATTATTATTGTTGAGAGGCATTCAGTCGCGCTGTAGCACTTTAACTCTCAGTGAACATGAGGCCCATTCTAATAATATTTCGTTTTACCTCACCAATTAGTTTGACATATTTTTAATGGGGTCCTTAAGATCTCTGCCACTACTTACCAAGGTAGATAGACCTCAACGGCGACCGGCAATTAACTTAAACATCACAAAAGGATGATTGACCAAGCGGAGTCTGGTAGATCCGTAGTTACTGACTCGAGAGGCCATAAAACATGAAACTTAGTCATGTCCATACACATCCTGAATAAGACAGGACATCACAACCTCCAGCGGAGGTAAGACAGACCTCCTTTTCACTGAGAGGTAGGTCGTTTACAAAAAACGTGAACCCGTCGGATGGAGACTATTGTAAAAGAAGAAACTTGGATTATGATACAAGAAGGTTCATTGGAAGAGAGTCTCAATTATACATTTTTATAACTAGTTTGTCTCGAATCTTCCAGACGAGTGATTCCCAAAAGCTGTTCAAGAGAAATCATTTACACAAGGTGGCCGATGATCGGAAGATCCGGGTCGTATCCGA